>OU015498.1:36115069-36205069 GCA_907164885.2 Dolomedes plantarius
GTAAAACCAAAAAATATACAAAAAATATAGTTTAAATTGAAATATTTACATAAAATTAAAAAAATTAAAATTTAGCAATTTTTTAAAACATTTTCAAGTGTAAAAAATTTTTTTACAAATTTTTTTTTACTTTTCTGGTTTTAGTGTGTAAAGAATCTTATAATACAAATCTGATAAAAATTTTGTGTGTCCAGCACACATAGTTTGGGATTAACAGTGTGCGCAATCCAAAAATTCATATATTTGAGAAAACTGAAGTTAAAGTTGGAATAACATGGCTATGGCAACAGAGTGAGCTTTACATAAACTCTCATAACTCGAGAAATAATGCAAATTTTTTATGCGGTTTTTTGCATATTGTTCAGAAATGTCCCAAAAATCAGAATTTAGTAAAAACCAAAAATCGATTTTTTGAAGTTTCAAAGGTTGTGAGCCAGCCCCCTTACACAACAGAAATTAACGAATATGAGAAATATATTATCTATACATAATTGGGCACCAACTGCTACCTCGGATATCAAATACGGTTCTTGGGAGGAGAGGGCGATGGATACATGGGTATTGCCAGACTGCCATCGAGGATTATTGCAGTTTTGAACATATTTATGGTAATAGTCTGATTCTACAAATGAATCATAATCGCCTTACATGGGCATTTCTTGCTTCATAATAGCAACCATAAAATAATAAAAGCAGTATAGTTTACTCCATGTTTTGTTTCTGTATGATTAGGGGTGCGTAAATTTCGCATAAAAAATATCAAAATTTCGCATTTATTCACAAATATATATATACATAAACTCATGGCACAACAGTCCGAATTGCTATTCAGCACTGTGGACCAAGGCCTGCGGTGCCCACTTCGCTTTCATGACCATGGACTTGGGGTGCCATACAGCATATGTCTCGGTCAGGTGGTCAACCTGATGCGGGACACCAGAGTTAGTTCCCAAACATTTATCGGTCCTTATTTTATCGACCCACTCAAGGGATGAAATGCATGAGTCGACCTTGCCCATATATATATATATATATATATATATATATATATATATATATATATACAGTGGAATCTCGATTTATCGTTTTTCAAGAGACCGATTAAAATGAACGATAAATGCGGGAAAACGATAGATGCGGAAACATAACAAAGCAGTATGATCGTTGGGACTTGATAAAATGAACGACACATACGGAAAAACGATGGATCCGAAAACGATCGATCGAGATTCCACTGTATATATAAAATTATATATATATATATATATATATATATATATAATTATATATATATATATATATTTAAAAATTTCGCATTTATTAAAAAATCCCAATTTTACTTACTTGGTTAGGTAAGTATCAAAATTCTTCATTGTAGTAGTCTCCACATTCTCTTTCTTAAGTCTTAGCAATAAGTAATAAGCAGATTTCGAGAGTGAGATCTCTCAGTTAAAGACCGTGGATGGTCTTAGATAAGAAATTATGTTAATAAATTATTACTATTATTACCTAATTTCGCTTAAAAAGACATTTATCAACGAGTTTTCGCCGAAAAGTAGTAAAAAAATAATTTTTGCATTCTTTCGCTCATATCGGCAAATTTCGCGTTTGTTCGCATCTGTTTCGTAAATACGAAAATTACGTATCCGTATGTATATAGTAATTTATAAATACAGTGAAACTTATACAGCCGGGCACTCTCCTAAACGGCCTTATTTTGCTCAGAACCAATTTAAGACTCCATAGAGCCATGAATGCTATGAAAGAAACCTCTATTCCACGGCCACCCCTCAAGACGGTCACTATTTTCTCGGAACTATGCCATAGAAAAGTTTCCCTGTACTTCATTTCTAACGGTGAAAAGAAAAATTCGAAATCTTATCATTATGTGTTATTACTATTTTGAAATTCAGAATCATGCGCCACGAGATACAACTGGCACGCGATAACACAAAAACCTCGTAACGGGAACTATTGCCCGTCGCAATGGGTAACACGAACCGTCTTCGACAGCCGTGCGGCAGTCAACGAGTTAAGAACAAGGGGGAAGATCTACTGAAACATAACTACCATCGTATAAGTACCATGGTACGTAACGAAAATATAACGCAGTTCCTATGTTTATGCCTTTCTAATTTTAATTTACCTCGTGAAATCAGGGATGGCAGATGAATACAAAGTCGTGATCAGTTCGGTAATATAACCTTGTGAATATATTTGTGGCGTTTAACGAGTTTTCACTTATTTTTTTTCCGTATTGAAGGTAACTATTAAATTAATCTTGCTGCTCGGCTTAATTTTTGTTACTCTTTTTTTATTTCTCTCCCGCAACGCAGGTTTTTATGTTCTTTACTCACACACACACACTCGCGCGTATTGATTTGAAGTAGAGGTTTTTTTTTTTGGTTACATTTTAATTGTTCAATTTGTATTTTAAATATTGTTAAATTAGTTTGTAAATAAATGACTGTATATTTTGGAAATAAAAGGCTTTATCTTTAAATCTCATCTATCGATGGGCCTAATTATTAGTCGAGGATTCGTCGGAGAAATTTTTGGCTCTGATGTTAATGCAAATTGTTAGATGTTTCTACAAAGCCTAGGCAAGGGCTTAAGGTGCTTGCCAGGTTTTATAGCTTTTGATCTAAATGTAGTTGAATTTTCTTTTTTTTAAATTTTTACGGTGAAAATGTGCTTTAGCCCACTGCTTGGCGATTTTTTGAAAATCTCCAATTTGGCGCGTTTCTGCGGAGTCACTGGCAAGTATCTAGAATTGAAACCTCCCTGAGACGCTCCACAAAACGTAAACAACATGGCGACGTAGGAAGGATAAATAAGTTGGCAAAACAAACTTACCGCTGGCTGTATGAAACTCGTAAGCGCACATGGGATCTTTGCTTCGCTCAGATACCCTTGCTGCGTTCCATTCCAAAACCATCACTGAAATGCCCAACCGCCGGCTTTGCCACAAATATACTGGCTATAGCGGTCAATAACAAACCTCCCGCTGGCTGCATGAAGTCGTAGGCGTAAACGGCAACTATTCAGACAAATATCTTTTACACACCTGTTTCCCATAAAATCCATCTTAAACTACAGCCTCAATTCAATCAATTCACTCATTTTACCACAAACTGCACTCTAGAAGGCATAAAACAACATTTAACTTCAAGCGGCGCATTTAAAATCAACCGCCACGTTATCAAAAACTCAAACGCAACCACAATCTTAGAAGACTAACGACAGCTTTCGTAACCGTTTAAATTAACAGTAAATTTCAAATAAACCGTTAGCTCTTCTCAGTTAGCCAATAAATTTGTTAGATTACAAAATATTAATAACGTATGTTCGAGAATCCAACGTTTCTCCACGGCTTCTCGAGGTCGCCAAGCAGTGGGCTAAAGCACATTTGAGCCATTTTTACATAGTCCATTGATTAACTGTAGTACCAAACACTCTTTTTCAACGCTAAAGCATGTTGAAAAGTATTAACGAAAAGCCTATGGACGAAAGGTATCCGCAGTGTTACAGCTGATCAGTTCGGTTTCCTTGGTAGTTTTTTTGGCTTTTCCCCATTAGGCGATCTTTTTACCCATTTATCCCTTACGTTTGAACCCGGGAAGGTTCCAAAATTCAGTTAAATTTTGATAAATTTGCTATCAATGGCGGGTGATCTAGAGTTATTGATTTGAAATAGTTTAACTTGTGTTTTCTGTAGAATTATTCAAAGAAAAAAGTTACTCATCTGTGCAAGTTTTCAGTGCCGAAATTGTTTTCCCAGTCTTACACAGATTTGTTGTTTAGAATATCAAATATGTAATACAATTAAAAATATTCAGTCTAGTAAATTTGACACCGTGGAAAATTATGTTTGAAATTATAGAGGAATAGAAGTAGCCCGACGAGGTATACTGTATTTACTCGAATCTAACATACCCCTGAATTCAAGGCGCACCCTTTTACACCTCGGCCCGAGTTCATTGTTTAAGGTTACTTTATGCCACGTATCATCCGTATTCTAATCTTAATACCCATTAATATTTTTAACATTTTAATTCTAGTTAAAATCAGGGCCTTTTTATCGCATGGGGAAATCGGGACTTTGCCCAGGGCCCCCTGATGCCAGGGGGTCCCAAAACTGTCCTGTTTAACGTGCAAGATCTCTTTAACGATGTTTCTCAACACTAAAATAGATAGGGTGCCAGATAAGTGAAAGTTTTTAATTTCGCTTTCTGCTTTAGGAAAAATGTTAAACTATCAAGTTGTATCAGATGTACAGCAGAAGGTGAAAGGCGTTTTCAATTTGATGTGAAACATGTTAATGAATGCTTTATCTTATCAGCCATACACTGTTATAGCAAATATAGGACTCGCACGTGGGGTTGTTTGGTTTAATTAATTATTTGAATCAAAAATTAAATCAAACGAATTTTTTTAATCCTGACTTTTAACAACTTTTCCTCACACGCTTGATGTATGCCCCTAATACTTCTAATAGTATAGTCCATGAGTAGTTCTTGTTGGCGCTCCTGCGTGATCACTGGGTACCGTCTTCCCGCCAACCCTTGGCGACTGTTAGTTCAGTTGCCTATGGAGAACCAGTGAATAAGGTCGTAAAAAAGACCTCTCCGTATAATAACTAAAGGACTATGGTGTCCGTTGAAAAGGTCTAGTGCGTTTCTATAACTAGTGAATCAATTAATATAGTTGCCTCTAGATTAAGATTATAAGAAATTATTACGAAACAAAAGACAAAGGAAAATCTACAGTCCACAACGAGAAAGTATCGATCAGTTCTTATTTTCATAAATGTTTGTAAGGGGGGGGGGAGCAAATAACATCTGCCCAGGGTCCCCCAGCGTTCATACTCGGGCCCTGGTTAAAATATGTTCGTTAAAACTCGAGAAAACAGGGTATTTTTCAAAACTATTTCGATTATTTTACAAAGGTTATTATTGCGGTAACCTATAAAGGCATCAAATGTATTTTTTTGAACGTAGGTGAGAGCAGTTCTTCTAATTATTACAAAATTCGAATCAAATTTTTGTGTTTTATTTTCTAACGTGTTATTTTTTTACTCAAGTACTAATTTCTTTGCTTTGAAAAGATGGAATATGAGCTCTTTTTGTAGTGGTAGATTATAACACAGGAACACTCACCTTGAATTTAATGCTCCAAAAATATGGGTGTCTTCGAAACTTAGGCCCTCCCCATTTTCTGTTAAATTATAGGAAAGAATGTCATAAGGACTTATCTAATAGTTTTGAAGTCAGTTGGTTAATTCTTAATCCTGAATTGAAAAAAAAATTCTAAATATATTTGCTTAGTTAATGTAATGTAAGGAATATCACCGCCGTCCACACTCGAAGGTTATACGGCACTTCAATAATAAAATCTAATTATCCCGACGGCAATACTACCCAGCCGGGTCCCGAAGTTTTTCTTTTTACAATTCGTTTACGTGTCTTTTTTTTCAATCTGAGGGGCTACCTTCCCCTTGTAGGGGGAAGTGCATATTCATAAGTTCCTGCATAATATTCATGATATACCTTCTACAATAATAATCCGTAAATAATTTACTAAGGGCCCAATCTTCAAAGCCCAAAGGTAAGTTTTTCCGTGCTTCAGTCCATTTGCTGCAATTGTATATAAAGTACCTTATAGTTTGTATGTTGCGCCACTCACAAAGATCTTTTTTAGCAAAAAATCTGTTTTGATAGACTCCTATACAGCCATGTTCAGTTATTGCTTGATTAACAAAGAAATCTGCCGACAGTCATTTCGAAGAAACTCTAGGGAATACCTCAAATACTTTCCTTCCTAAACTGCTTCTCTCCCAATTTTCTTGCCATATATTTATGTAATAATTCTTGATTTTATTCTTAATTTGTTCTTTAGATAATTTGTAATTTTCTGAGATTTCATGCAGTGTTGTCGCTTGTTTAGCTGCAGCGTCTACCATCTCATTTTCATTAATCCCACAGTGGGCTTTAATGTAATGTAAAAGATAATTAAAAAAATTATTTTTTGCATTGCATGTCATTAACAATGGTGAAACCTCTTTTTTAATGCCTAAAATTTGACGCAATTTATTCAATAACACGCATTTCAACAGTTTCTCTCAAACATTTATAATAGAAAATGATGTGTACAACCTTTTAGATTATGAAGTGCTTAGGTAAATCCTTTAAAAGGAAGAAAATATCATAGCTATAGACTGTGCTGTTGTGTTGTACCTATGCCCCCTTGGCCGGATCATGTGAGACCAGGTCTAGACTGCGGACAGAAGAATGCTGCTCAGGTTCTTAGTGGCACCACAAGGGTTGAACTCGTACTTTAGCCAGGTGCAACCTCAATTTTGGCCGAGCAACCCCAGGGACGACGTCTGTAGGGCTCGTACTTTCTCCCCTCCACTGATATTGTTGAAGAACTTTCGGGTTTATGGTTTTAACCCTTCAGCGGGCGCTCCAATTTTTGGAACACCAGCAGGCGAGTGTGCAACTTCACAAAGTGCAACTTCTCTTTCAACCTTGATTATTCCTTTTGTAATGAACTTTTTTTTCTTCAAATTGAAAATAATAATCCTGCGTATTATGAAAAGATTTAAAATGTTGATAATATTGAGATATATTTATAATTAAAGGCCAAAGAATGCATATACAATCGCCTTATTTCAAAACTGTCCGGTTTATTGGATCTGAGGACAACTAGCGAATTCATTCCTGTTATGTCCAAAAATCTAAAAAACAATGAGATTGTCCATTTTTGTGATATGCGGGATACCTTGTAATAGATGCACGTTTGATCGACTACATCCACTCCTGCTTTTGTCGTATTGTATTCCAGTATAATCGCTGGTTTACCACATTTAAATCACGACTAACAATGAATGGAAAGGAATACAAGGGTTAGAAAACCAGAACTGCATTAGAAAGGGTGTAGCTATAAATAGAAACTGCTTATAGTGCATATACATTGGTGCAGAGTTCTCTGCCTGCAGACCCCCGACTCCTGACATCACATTAGTCACGGTAACATTAGTCACGGCATTTAGAACCCCCCCCCATTCCCGCCCCCAAGGTCCCTCGAGTTTCTTTGATCTGGTGTCTCCCCCGACCCCACTCGACACCATTTGACCCAATGACCCCCCGCCCTTTCTTTGATGCTATGTATCCGGGCCGCCAGAGGAAGCGATCCACGCATATACAGAGTACAGAGTGAACATAAATCACTGGATTCCCCAAGGCACATGCAGAGAACTCTGCACCAATGTATATGCACCATTAGAACATCCAAACCTTACATGTAAAAGCAAACCATTCAAAATTACGAAAATGTTGCACACTGTACACGGGCGCGCCCGCTGAAGGGTTAAAATGTCCATATCAGGCGTAGACACGAAGGTACCGTCAGCTAAGGTAACTTTGGCATTTGCGGGTAACTTTAGACCAACAAGCGAAAAAAGATTGTATGTGCTATATCTAGACAAAGGAGAGTGATTATCATTTATTGAAAGGGCCAATAAGTGGATTAAATATAATAAGTATATCGGTATATAGGTATATTATAATAGGCTTGTTGGTCCAAAGTTACCCGCAGAGGCCAAAGTTACCCCAGTTGACGGTATTTAATGGAGTTCGCAGGAATTCGTTCTGAGCACCGCCAGTTGGAAGCTCGATGAGCTACCACTAGGCTACCTTGGGTCGACTATAGACAATATATAATATTTGCAATATGTATCTCATAAAACGATTATTCTATTTAAAAACTACGCTTGATGTGTAATTTTTCATTCCTCGTTAAATCATTAAGGCTGAATAGTTCAATGTTTAAGGCAAAATACATTTTAAATTATTTTATAATTAATTTTATAAAATAAATTTGTGTCTTAGTTGTATTTAGAGATAAATATTACTAACAGTTAAGTTACATGCAATAAACAGTTCGATTGCTTCGAAGAAGAATCCAGGTAAACTTTTTTACAGAACAAAGAAAACATTTGAAATTAAATTAGTGAAGTATTTAAAATTGTAAAATATGCCCTGAAAAGTAGAAAGGGGGGGGGGGGGCATTCGAAATTTGGTTTTGTTTGATGGCGGAAAATTTAAAAATCTTATCCTGAACTGATAAGTGGATTTAAGAGACCCTCAAAATTTGGCTGCAGAAGATTTTTAGAATGCTTAATACACGACTATATAAACGCGACTGACTTTCAAAGACTGACAAAGAAATTAAGATTGCTTTGAAAAAAAATATATTTATATATATACTAACTGAAAACCCGCACTTCGCTACGGAGTACATTCAAATTAAATACAATGGTCAATGTATGCAATTGCCTATATATATATATATATATATATATATATATATATATATATATATAATAAATACGACGATCAATGTATACAATTGATGTAAAAAAAAACAAAAAACATATTTATAAAAAAATTGTAAGATATTTTTATAGACAAAATAATGTAGAAGAAAATATTCAAATTAAATATAATAGGAACTACTGAAGAATATAGTGCAGTTAATATAGCACAGTTTGAGGAACATATCTTTTACTGTATTTTAATCGTCTGTCGCATTAGCAAGGGAAAAAACATTTTTTTTGTCTATTTCAGTGTTATGGACGTGACGATAAATTTATTTAAAGTAGCAGATAAAGAAATCACATGATCAGCATTTAATAAATTAAATTCTAAAAATTAATCTTTAAAAATTCACCAAAAATCAGATGGATCATTTTAAAGGATGTTTTATGATCTTTCTCATGATATAAATTTTATAACCCTCAAATTATTATTTTAAATGCAAACTTAAAAAAACGTACTAAAATAGCTTAAAAATTTAATTTAAAAAAATCTATGAAGAATTTTTCAAAAATCTTTCTTAGTGCACCCCTACACTATAAGAAGAATCGCCATGCAAAATTTCAGCCCTTTAGGTCCAGCGGTATGGTCTGTGCGTTGTATGTCAGTGAGTCAGTCAGTTACGGAACTGTTATATATATATATATATATATATATATATATATATATATATATATATATATATATATAACTAATTCTTACTCTTGAAGAAATTGAAAGAGAATTGTAAAAGTCCTTACATCAAAAAGCCGGCTGATGGCCGAATGTCTAGCATAGCATTTGGTATCCTAGCCTGTGGGTTCGAGTCCCACTACTGGCATGGATGTTTGTCGGAATTGACTTTAAGTTGTAGGTCCCGGTGTAATTAGCCCTCGTGTTGCAAAATATGACCGCAGTTCTCTCATCCAACCTAACATAACAGTATGTTCCTTTTGAGTAAAATTTTACGAAAAGAAGCAACAACTTTTTTTAGCTGTACATTCAAAAAGAAAAGGTCGTCGAACATTCTGTTTTTATAAATTAAAATTTAAAATACCATTGGAAAAATCTTTTATTTATAAACTTGAAATTATGTTTGTTATATTTTTATCTATACAACCTCCTTTTTTGGATTTTTTTCCGAAAATAAATTTAGGATTAGTTAATAAACTGGATCTAATTAAACAAAAGTTAGGATTTTTTTAAAAATTGAACCCTAAATTTCAAAAACAGTATTAACTCACGATTATAATTACGGTGCATGAATTCACAGTGTTACCTTAAAAAATTTAGCTCTAAAGCTTGAAATTTTGGATATGTAAATAATATGTACATAGACAAATTCCTTTACTATGTGCCAACCTATCCCGTTGTCTTCTCATTTGAATATGTAAAAGTTCTGCGTAGCTTCCCTTGATTGTTACCTGTTACCTCTACGTGATTTCACACGAAATGCAACACTTCAGTGCACACGCACATCAAAGAAAAAATGAAAGAGAAAATTACTGAACAGTTACGGTGTTACCGTAATGGCCGAGAGAGGATAAGACTCATCTTGGTTTAAGGAGCCGCCGAAAGCTAAGCACGTATTTAGTATACTTGACTTCAAAACGTTTTTTTAGGCAAACTTTCAAATTTTGAAATGTTATTTTCAGTCAGATAATGGATTCGTTTCTTCCTTCTAACTCTATTAAACTGCGGTCCATTATCGTTTTAAGTGTTTGAACCTTAGAGATATTTTAGATACTGTGGTTTTCTTAATGTTACTTGACTCTAAAGAATCGCGATTTTTTGTTCCTTTTCCTCTAATTTTTTTATAATTACAGTAACCACCGCTTATAGTGATCACTGGTTATAAGAATCAACCGTTTATAAGAATCAATATCACGAAAACAAAAACAAATGAATTATTTCCATGTTAAAATTTTCGCTTTAAAGAATCAATCCACCGGTTTTAAGAATCAGTTTACACTCTTCGCTTTTCTTTCATTTTTCCAAAAAAGCAACTTAAACCCTCAAAAGGCACGAAGTTCTTTCTTTTTTTTTAAAGAAAGATTGATAAGATGGGATGGAATATAGTCGTAAAATTCACCCCTTTCTTTATTAGACATAACATAATAGTTTCCCCTTAAACGCTTTACCACAACACTGTCCCATTAGCTTGACCCGGGGGCAACTTTACCCTTCCGAGTAAATCTTCGTCTGAGACTATAAGTATTGAAAGAGGTATAAACAGCCGCCTGAAAACTTCATTACGTCAAACTACAGTAGAAAACTTTTTCTTGCTCCCTTCCTGTAGTTGAAATGTTAAAACTGTTAAGCAAGTATGTTGTAACTTGTAACAAATATCGTATTTTTTTCTTCTCTTACTATAATCATGTCTATCTACTTATAGGTCTAAAAATTAAGTTGTATTTTTAAAACTATAAAAAATAATTTTAATAAAAGATAGTTAATGTAAATTAAAGAGTATTTTATGGTAAATTATCTAATATATGTATATATAGGTGTGTGTGTGCCTCTCCAAAAACCTAAATTTCGGTTATAAGAATCAACCGCTTATAAGAATCAAAAAACAGTAATAACAAACGTGATTCTTATAAGCGGAAATCACTGTACTTTTCACATAAAACTTTTCAAGTTTGATAAAAAATACCTTAAATCTTTTCAGACACGTTCGACAAATGTTTTTAAAAATAATAGTCTATGATACTGACTACAGATTATTAAGTTTTTCTTTATTTAAAACAATGAAATGGCAGTCACACTTGATTTGAAGCCATTTATCCGTACATATGTATCGTAACAACTACATTGTTTCGGAATCTGTGTTGTTCTCAAAAGAATTGTAGGTAGGAAAATGTTGATATCATTATCTAATATACAAAATGTCACTATTTTTTTAAAGTCGCATTTTGCCTGGCGCGTGAGTTTTTTAAAACTAATTCCAGCTTTTCGTTTTGAAGTTTTTGTTTTACAACTCAGTTTTATTAATGTTGTAATTATAACTCATAAAATATAAATATGAAGAAAAATTCAAATAATTTGGAAGACACCATTTCTGAAAGTGTACGCATACTTTATCTTTTGTGTATGGAACTGTTCGATGTATTCAAAATATATTCATCATCCTTCACTTTATAAAAAATATTCTCAACAACATTAGCTATCACTTTCAGTTGTTGATTAAGCATTTGATTTGAAATATTCTACAAATTACAACTATGCCTGATTTGCTTTTACTCATTTGTTCGTATCTGATGCAAAATCTAACATGATCGGGAAAACTTTGCAAGCGAACGTCCTTGGAAATTTTCCCGACAAACCCTCTAGCCATGAATCATTTCACTTCAAGCCCACCATTATTAGATACTCTCTCTCTCTCTCTCTCTCTCTCTCTCTGTGTGTGCGTGTGTGTGTGTGTGACGTCATTAAACAGTTTTTTCCAAGTGAAACAGGATGAAAATCAGGTTTAGGAACTGACCTTAATCATCTGTCCTTTTCAGCATACATGTATATTCCGGAGAACCTTTAAGATGGAGGACGGTTTATGATATCCTGGATTTCCCCCTTTAGTACGCGTCCTTGAATTCCTGATGTACTCATCCACAGATGAATTGTACACTTTGATGTAGCTCTGTTAGTCCTGTCGTTGGAATAACACACCATTGCTAGGTCACACTTACTGCTAAAGCAATCTCAACAAGGCTCAACCTAAGTGTGTTAGCTAAGTCGTGCTACTCAGCAGCTTTGAAGACTAAGTAGCCGTAGGTATTTAGATAGTTTCATTTTCAATATCCGTTGGATTATGAACTCTCATTTTTCTATCTTATCCTACTTTGGCAAGAGGACCTCTCTGCGTCACCGGATAAGAAGCCAATAAGAAACAGAGCAAGCGTAGCTTAAATATAGAACGGAGGAGAAAAGGGAAAATGGAACTGTCTTCACTCCATCGCAAGTATTTGTATAGTATACTAGCTGAAAACCCACACTTCGCTACTGAGTACATTCAAATTAAATACAATGGTCAATGTATGCAATTAATGGCAAAAAATATATATATATATATATAAATAATAAATACGACGATCAATGTATACAATTGATGTAAAAAAATATATATTTATAAAAAAATCGTAAGGGATATTTTTAAAGACAAAATAATGTAGAAGAAAATATTCAAATTAAATCTAATAGGACATACTAAAGAATTTAGTACAATTAATATAGTACAGTTTGAGGAACATATCTTTTACTGTATTTTAATATTTTTTTGGATAATGTCCAATCGTCTGCTGCATTACCAAGAAAAAAAAAATATTTTTTTGTCTATTTCGTTGTTATCATGTGAAGATAAATTTATTTAAAGTACCAGAAAAAGAAATCACGTGATCAGCATTTAATAAATTAAATTCTAAAAATTAATCTTTAAAAATTCACCAAAAATCAGAAAATGGAGGTAAAGATTCCAAAAAGATTTCATTTTAAAGGTATTTTTATGATTTTTGTCGTGATATAAATTTTATAACCCTCAAATTATTATTTTTAATGCAAACTTAAAAACAGTTACTAAAACAGCTTAAAAATTTAATTTAAAAAAATCTAAGAAGAATTTTTCTAAAATCTTTCTTAGTGCACCTCTACACTATAAGAAGAATCGCCGTGCACAATTTCAGCCCTTTTGGTCCAGCCGTTTTGTCTGTGTGTTGTATGTCAGTCAGTCAGTCAATCAGTCAGTCAGTGAGTCAGTCAGTTACTGAACTGTTTTATATATATAGATTAAAAATGTGCTTGGCGCGTGGAATGCAATTTTGTTACCCATCATTAGGGGTACGTAAATTTCACATAAAAAACATCGAATTTTCGCAAAAAATGCAATACATAAAATTTCGCATTTATTAAAAAAAATCACAATTTTACTTGCTTGGATAGATAAGTATCAAAATTCTTAGATAAAAGCTAACATTATAGTAGTCTCCACGTTCTCGTCATTAAGTCTTTGCCTTCTGTCAGTAATTACTATGTTGTACATGCTAACATATCTCAGCATTTACTCTGTTAACGGGACTATAGAGGATTTGTATAGCTGCCTTTGCAAAGTTAAGGTAGCAGCATTTCGTTGCAATTGAAATCAGTATCACAACAGTCGTGGCTACAGATGGTCAAAACAATCTGCCAATGTGCTGGTAGACTTCGTTTCTTGCGTTGGATGTCGTCATGTATAGTGTGGCGTCACTGTAAGGCTGATAAACTCTCTGAGGCATTTTGAAGAAATTTCACAACTATTGATCCATACCAAAGAAAGACAGAGTTCTAATTAAAAGCGAAAACCAAATTTTTAAAACAAAAACATAACAAGTAGATTTATTTACAAAAAAAATTAAACATTAGACATTTTCGACATATTTACTTAATTTACGTGCAGATTCACAAATACACGCTCCAGGGCCCATTCTCGGCCCAACAACACAGGAGCCTAGCAAAAACACGTCCATCCCGCTCGGATTTTATACAGCGTCTCTCTCTCCAATGTCTGGTTTTTCAGAAGGGGTGGAGGGGCGGCAGATGCAGGCAGATTATCGGCTGACTGGTCTTTTTAGACGCCGAACTTTACTACATTGCAGAACGTCAAGATGACAGCTTTAGTGGCTGCATCTGTAAGGAAAACGGCTTTTAATCCCCCCACGTGTTCCGAACTGGTGGAACCGAACAACACATTCTTTGCAAAACACGCAGCTGTGTTTCAGCCCTTGTGGGGTCTCGGGAAAAAAACCATAATTCCAGTACGCTACAATAGAGTCAATTTGTGTAAACTGTTCTCTACTGCTGTCTTCAGCATAATATTATGTTAATAAATCATTACTGTTAGTACCTAATTTTGCTTAAAAGCCTTTTATCACCGAGGTTTCGCCGAGAAGTAGTAAAAGAAATCATTTTCGCATTAATTCGCTCATATCGGCAAATTTCGCATTTATTCGCATCTATGTATTTCGTAAATACGAAAATTACGTATCCCTACCCATCATATACAACTATATTTAAATTCCAGAAAATTCTTGACTGAATTTTTAGCTGTTCCAAATGACCCTTACCTTTTAAGGCTGCTGTGTAGTAACCCTATTGGATTCGGTTACTTTAGTGTTAACCTATGAAGAAAATGCGTCCAAGGATTGCCGACTTGGATTGAAAGATTTTTTTAAAAAATTGAATTTTAGAGAAAGAAATTTTACTTCTTGGGCATTTTTCGTTTTTTTTAAAAATGAAAATAATATTTTTTAATTTAAAACCTTCGGGGAAAAAAATCTGGTATAGTGTGTTAAAATACCAAAGAAAGCAGTGGATGGGTTCATACATTTCTTTGGTAGACGGAATTTATAAAATGAATCCTGTTGTAAGGTACAGAAAAGTTCAGGGTATCTGAAAAGGCCATTTTTAATAGATTATCATTATATATATATATATATATATATATATATATATATATATATATATATATATATACACAGGTAGCCCTCCTACAGCACGGCACCTTACAACACGGTTTCGCTCTAACACGATAAGATAAATTTCGGAAACCCTCAAATAACACTACGACCTGTAACACGGTTTCTCTCTAACATGATAAAAAAATTGCGAAAACCTTTGTACAACACTGTACTTTTATAGTACTAGATAACATGATTTTTGTTTAACACATTTAAAAAACTAAATTACCTTAAAATAATGACGGGAAGGAATAATGAACTATAGTGGCTTTACATGAAAATGTATTAACAAATTATAATTTATTCATTTATAACTCTATAAAATTACAAGAAGGCCTAAGCTTAGCTGAAAATCTTGAATCATTTTTCCTGAATGCTGACTCTTCCGCTGAAAGAAGCCGAAAATTCAAAAGGGAGTTTCAAAATTGTCTATCTCCATACCTTGAATCTACAATGACCTTGTAAGAACTAACAAAAAAGCCAAAATTACAGATTTTTTAAAGAGGATAGAAGGTTCAAAAAATCTAAATGAAGAAAAAAGTTCTGAAAGTGAAGGTGATATCGTTAAATCGAAAAAAAGGAGTTCTCGTTTGATTGTACTAAGCAGTGATGAAGAAGAAATTTATTAAATTAAGGTCGCATTAATTGAAAATAATATATTTTTAGATTTTTTCGTTTTGTGTTGTACGTACATTAATATTTTTAATAAAAATTAAGTTGCTTGTATGGAATTTTTTTAAAAAAAAGTTTATTTTTAATAAGTTTTCGGAACGTAACCCCCCTTTTTTGAACTGTCTCTGGGTCTCACATAACACGGTATCACACAACCCGGCATTTTCTAGGAACCTATCTACCGTGTTATAGGAGGATTACCTGTATATATGTATATATATATATATATATATATATATATATATATATATATATATATATATATATATATATATATATATATATGCTAGCTGAAAACCTGCACTTCGCTACGGAGTACATTCAAATTAAATACAACGGTCAATGTATGCAATTAATGCCAAATAAATATATATATATATATATATATATATATATATATATATATATATATAATTACGACGATCAATGTATACAATTAATCTAAAAAAATATATATTTATAAAAAAATCGTAAGAGATATTTTTATAGACAAAATAATATAGAAGAAAATATTCAAATTAAATCTAATAGGACATACTAAAGAATATAGTACAGTTAATATAGTACAATTTGAGGAACATATCTTTTACTGTATTTTAATATTTTTTTTGATAATGTCCAATCGTTTGCCGCATTAACAGGGGAAAAAATATTTTTTGTCTATTTCATTGTTATGGACGTGACGATAAATTTATTTAAAGTACCAGAAAAAGAAATCACGCGATCAGCATTTAATAAATTAAATTCTAAAAATTAATCTTTAAAATTTTGCCAAAAATCAGAAAATGGAGATAAAGATTCGAAAAAGATTTCATTTTAAAGGAATTTTTATGATCTTTCTCGTGATATAAATTTTATAACCCTCAAATTATTATTTTAAATGCAAACTTAAAAAAAGTTACTAAAACAGCTTAAAAATTTAATTTAAAAAAATCTAAGAAGAATTTTTCAAAAATCTTTCTTTGTGCACCCCTGCACTATAAGACGAATCTCCATGCAAAATTTTAGCCCTTTAGGTCCAGCGGTTTGGTCTGTGCGTTGTATGTCAGTCAGTCAGTCAGTCAGTCACGGAACTGTTATATATATATATATATATATATATGTATATATATAGAGAGAGAAGAGACTTCAAGCACAGCGTATTGTACCCCGAACCACTCCGCAAATATAGAGGTCCGACTGTTCTTCACTATGCCCATCAGAAATCCGCAATTTCATTTCCCCTAGATTGTCTTTGTTTCATGTTTATCGGCAAATAAAATAACTTGAATTTGTGCTAAATTAAGCATTCCTGTTAAAACAAATAAAATTCCATTAGGGAAATGCTATTGGACCGGTCGCAGCCTGAGAACTCTGTTAACTTTAATTTAAAAACTTTTAAAAATTTTTTGAAAATTTCCGATAAAAATTTAAATTCTTATATGGGAAACAAAACTTTTGTTTTTGCAATTTTGTGAAAAATTTAACATGCAACAAAACTTTCCTTAGAGGGCTAAACATTTTTTTTGCACTTTTCTATCCAACTCTCTAATTTTTACATAATTTGCCAATGGCTGCCATAGGCAATCACAGGGCCCTATTTAGGAAATTCTGGACTATAAGTACAACTCGGGATGGGGGCCCCCTAACACTGATGTGGGCGTAAAATTTCCAAAATTGACACACACACACACACAAAAACAATCATGAATCATTGTGAAAGTACCATTTTACCAAGAATTGGATATTTGAAGCGTAGAACATCATTAAATAACAAAAAGCAATACAACATATTACTTCATCATTAAAATACCAATACACTGCAACCAGAAAAACTTATTAATCCCTTATATATACACTATAACGTACATATGATGAACCAATAAATCAATAAAATTTGAAAGGATATATAAAAAAATTGCTATTAAAAAAGGTAATATAAAAAAATTGAATTGGGAATTTTTTCTTTCTTTTCTTTTAAAATAAAATTTTTTTGGGGCCCCCAACATTCGGGGGCCTCTAGGCCCGGGCCTAATTGAAAATCTTGGCGTCATCAACTTGCGTCACAATCTAGTGCGGAGGGAAGATAATCATAGTCAAAAAATCTTATTTTACTTCATACCTAAATAAATGGCTTATGATCAGTTGGAAGGGCGTCTGTGATACATCACTGGAGAATTTGTGATGAAAATAGCTTTAGTATCATTAAACTGAGCAATGAAATAGTTACAAGGCTTAGCTTTTGTTCAGGAAAAGCAACTACGCAATCAGCTATCACAATACTCAGAATCTAATATTTTGTAACCTTTGACACGCAAGGCATAATAATAGTTACTACAAGGCATAATAATAGTTTCCCCCCCCCCCCTCTAGAAAGTGCTCCCTAATTTACCCAGGCATTTCTCCCTTGTAGTGTCACGCTCTACGAACAAAACAATCGATTCATACGCCTTATGAGAGCTTCGATGAAATATTTATTCGATTCCCTTTTTTTCATCATAACCCCTCAAATCGCGCGTTTCGGTGTGCTGGCGATTTCCGAGAAATTGTTTTCAGCGATTGCATTAGTGTTTGCCACTGGGCAATAACTTTTTAAAAGATATGTTCAATCAAGACATGCCTCATGCAGGTATATGTAATGCATCCTTGAGAGACGTCCGGGGTACGATTACCGCTAAATTTGTGTCGCTTTGATTGTGGGCGAAGAACAAAATTCTGATAATTTCGCGCAGAACAAGGAAGGAACTGCTCTTGAGTGTAAAAGCACATGGCGACCGAAACGCCGTGATTGGCTGAAAGGGTTAATCGCGTTTTCGGATCGTAAGAATGTTACGCCAAGGGGAGGAAATTTAGCTAGGGTATCAAAGGGAGAAAAAAGTATGATATGCTTGACACATGGGTCGCGCGGAGTAAATAAAAATGAAAAATATATTATCTAAAGGATTAGAAAAATATTTGTAGGTAAAAAGGAAGTTTTTATTAGTAGATATGGCGCTCATTGGTGCAGTACGTTATCTAATGGATTGTGTGTGTTTATGATATATCAAGAAATTAAAATAAAAAATTGATAATGATAGAGAAATCCAAAAGTGTATCCTTATATTTCTAAAAAAGTTAATTCAGAGGGTATTAATAAATGTAATTAATAAATGTTACTCATGATAAAAAAAAAATCTAGTAATATTTAAGGGGGCACAGGACCTTGACGAAATGACTGTAAATATGGTCTAATTCTAACCACAAAAACTCAATTAATATTAGAAAAAGAAATTTTCTTTCTTTATACATATAAAGTGCATATCTTTAAATATGTCGTATATAAAAATGAAAATTATAAAATCTATAAATAATTTTCTAATTAGCAGTTTAGAATTTTTTATGATTAACTGGTGATTAAAAATCATAAAGTGCTGCGAGCAACACAAAAATGAGATATATGCTTACAGAAAATAATTAATGGTCAGAATACACTTGTAATATATTTACCTGTAATGTAAAACCAAATAAATTGTAATAAATATTATTTAAATTAAAAATTGAGCATAAAATTGGAAAACTCCAAAAATTATCACAGTTATTTGCATTATTTTTATACATAAAAAAAAGTATTCCAGATTTTCAAATTTTTCTGGTTTAAAATATAGAGCACAATGAAATATACATATGAGTGTAGTTTTATCAGTTTCCTATTGATAGTTTAAAAGTAACGCTGTACACAAATGGGAATTAGCACTTAATCATATAAAATTCTAAACTGTTAATTTAAAAATTATTTATAGATTTATAGTTTCCATTTTTATATATGACATATTTAAAGATATGTACTTTTTATGTATAGAGAAAGAAAATTTCTTTTTCTACTATTATTTGAGTTTTTGTGGTTAGAATTAGACCATATTTATAGTCATTTCGTCGATCTTCAAGGTCCTGTACACCCTTAAGACAAATAATGTATATTTTAATAATCGGGTTCTATCGAAAACTGGCTAGATCAAATTTTCCTTTTGAAATTATTTAATTTTGATTTGAAACCCTAGTTTGGCAATAAGTCGGTTAAATAATTAGAATATTTTTAGGTTTTCAATATTAAATATCATGGTTTCAAGAAATATTATTGTTCTATGATACGCTTTCAATAATACAGGCAGTCCCTTTTACTTTTTTTACTCCACTTTCTCTTTTTTCTTTTTTCCTTCTCTTTCTCCCTTTTTCTTTTGTTCTTCTCTTTCTCTTTTTTCTTTTTTCCTTCTCTTTCTCTTTTCTTTTTTCCTTCTCTTTCTCTTTTTTTACCCATCTTCTTTACTCGGATATTTTATACTGAAAAATAGAAGTTTTTACCTCTTTGTCCCCAAACAAGTATTCTTTACATAATTTTGTTGCAATACACACTTTTCTGGATCTTTTCTAGGTTGTTCTGTGTTTTGAATTTTAATATCCTTCTGTCTTTTGTTTTAAGTATTTGGTAATGCTATGCGAAAATAATTAAGTATTACTGTAATGAAGTATCAGAGATGAATTTATAACCATACGAATGTCGATTTCCTTATTAAAGTATTTTGATTTTTTTAAGATGTAATAAATTTTTTAAGTTGTAAAATCTTAACTAAATGTCATCATTCCTTCTTAAAGCGACTGGGAAAAAAAAAACAAAAAAAAAAACAGGTAGTCTCTTCTAACGAAACTTCCGCGGGTTATTAACGTAGGATTACTTATCGTTGCTTACCTCTTTTGTATGTATGTATGTGTTATGTATATATGTATCTATAGCACATACATATTTTATTTACATATATATACTAGCATTATTGCCCGGCGTTGCCCGGGTAGATATATAGATATAAAATTTTTGATGCATTCCATCAAAAAAATACTGGGCTGCACCCCCGCTCTTCATGTTCATCGGGCCAGAGAGATTGCGCTTAGCGCGTTTCTACTGAAATGGTATACAAACAATAAGAAAGAAAGAAACTTTGAGCCTGCGGACCTTCGTCTGATTTTCGTGATTTTATTGAGAATTAATAACACAGTGTTGCGTGATTCGCACGTTTGGATTGAATAAGTTTATTCTTTAATTATGTTTGTTAGATACTGTTTAATTAGATTTAATTAGATTTGTTTGATCCACTGTTTAATTAGAAATAAGTTTTATAATGTACATTTGCCTTTATTATTTATTTTTCTCTTAAAAGCTCAGTTTTTTTCCACAGCACCCAAGAGGTAAAGTGCAAGATGCATTATCCCCTTTATTTATTCAAAGTAAGGCGGGATTCCGCATGAAGCCTATTTTCCTTACTTTGGTGATTCGGCTTTTTATTGTCGACAGGCCACAAACCGTATCGGTTTTTAATTTTCCCAAGGCCAAAGACCGTTGAAAAAGCGAATTGTAATTCGGTTTTTAATTTTCCTAAGGCCAAAAACCATAGAAAAAGAAAATTGTAAATCGGTTCAAGCAATGAGAAAAACTGCAAATACCAAAGGACACAAAGCAAAGCCGGGAAAGTTGTGTTAAAACATCCTAATTTGAACTGCATTCTTAAAAAACTCCCATCTCAGTTACTCTAGTGGTTAAATTTTATCTTTTACCGTATTTTAATATTTCTTTTGTAAATTTATTTCGTTGTTATGCACGTGACGCAAAATTAATTTAAAGTATCACAAAAAGAAAAGAAACTACGTGATCACCATTTCATAAATTAAATTCTAAAAATTAATCTTTAAAAATTCACCAAAAATCAGAAAAAGGAGGTAAAGATTCGAAAAAGATTTCGTTTTAAAGGCAATTTTATGATCTTTCTCGTGATATAAGTTTTATAACCCTCGGATTATCACTTTAAATGCAAACTTAAAAAAATTAAAAAAACAGCTTAAAAATTTAATTTTAAAAAATCGAAAAAGAATTTTTCAAAAATCTTTCTCAGTGCACCCCTCCACTATAAACTCCACTATACAAGAATCGCGATGCAAAATTTCAGCTCTTTATGCCCAACGGTTTGGACAGTCCGTTATCTGTCAGTCAGTCAATCAGTTAGGCAGGGCCAAAGTTTATTACCATGAAGCTCTGTACCTTCATGGTTATTACCAACCCCTCTTCCCCCGCGCGGGGGAGGAGGGGTTGGTAATAACCGCACTGCGGATAGGTTCGGGGTTTTACTGATAACATGTTGTGGGGAACGGTCTGTATCCACAGGGGGTACGCGCACCTCTTAGAGGCACAAAAAATCCTTAAAAAATTAATTTAAAAAAAACTAATTGAGCCCCAAACTTCGTTTTAGCTGCGTTAAGTTTCTCGGGTCCTAAACATTAACTATTCCAAATTTGGTGTCCGTGGGTGAAACAGTCTATGATTCTATAGCGGACAAACAAACAGACAAGCTCTTTTATTTTTTTAATATATATATATATATATATATATATATATATATATACACACACAGTGGAATCTCGATCTATGGTTTTTCAAGGGACCGACTGAACTGAACGATTAATGCGGGAACGTAATAAAGAAATATGATGGTCGGGACTGAGTGAAATAAACGACACATATGGGAAAACGACGATTCGGGGAACGTTCGATCGAGATTCCACTGTATGTATGTATATATATATATATATGTATATAATTTTTTTCTGTTTAACTTTTTACTGCTTCCCCAAGCGATACAGACTGGGTTTGGTGCTCTGCCAAAATTATAACTCGCGACGACAGACGGTTTTAGCGTCTGAAATTTTGCTTTCCGGAGGACCGTTGTGGAAGAACGTAATCCTTTAAAAAAAAACACACCTTTTATTAGATGATGTTAATCTTGGGGTTATTGTTAAAAAAATTTAAATTTTCACTTATGAATGTAATTAGTAATCTGTAGAATACTGGAAAGGAGAGCGGAAAAATCAAATGAATGAAGAGCACATAACTTTGATACACCCAATGGAATGTCACTTATAAGTAGTTTTAGAACGTCTGTGAAACACTTTCTGAAACATAATTTATCTGACCTGGTGACAGAAAGCTGAGGAAAGAAATTATATATTAGCATATGTTTAAATATTTAATTACTAATTCATAAGAAAGAGAAGGAAAATTTAATATTGAGTAAGAAAATGTTTGTTTCATTCGCTATTATAAATAAATAAATAAATAAAGTGTATATAATTTGTAATATACATATACAGGGGAACTTCTCTATTGCGGCTAGTCATGGTTCTGAAAAGAAGTGGTCGTTTTGAAGTGCGGCCGTCGAAAAGGGGTGGATTTATATATGGCGGCCAATGATAGTTCCAAAAAAAAAGTGGCCGTTTTGCGGGGTGGCCGACTAGAGAAGTTTATATATATATATATATGTATGTATGTATGTATGAGAGAGTGTGAGTGAGTGTGTGAGTGCGTGTGTGTGTGTGTGAGTGAGTGAGTGAGAGAGAGAGAGTGTGAGTGAGAATGTGAGTGAGTGAATGAATGAGTGAGTGAGTGGGAGAGTGTCAATGGGAGAGTGAGTGAGTGAGAGTTTATATATTAAGGTAATGTTTAATTATAATAAATGTTTAAAATCTCGATTACTTGATTTTAGATATTTGTTTGTCATATTAAAATAAAGTATTCAAAATAATTTTTCAGTTCTAGAAGTTGCGCATGCAAAAAAAAAAGTTTTCAGCCCTCTTATTGGTGGCATTGTAAAATTCATTCAGTTTGAGAATGATTAGCGGTGCAATTAAAATTGTGAGTGAGAGTGTGTGTGTGTGCGTGTGTGTGACAGAGAGAGTGTGAGTGAGTGAGTGAGTGAGTGTGAGAGTGTCAGTGTGAGAGTGTGAGTGAGTGAGTGAGTGAGTGTGTGAGAGTGTGTTTGTGCGTGTGTGTGAGAGTATGAGTGAGTGAATGAATGAGTGAGTGAGTGGGAGAGTGTCAGTGGGAGAGTGTGAGTGGGTGAGTGAGAGTTTATATATATTAAGGTACGTTTAATTATAATAAATGTTTAAAATCTCGATTACTTGATTTTTAGATATTTGTTTGTCATATTAAAATAAAGTATTAAAAATATTTTTTCAGTTCTAGAAGTTACGCAGGTAAAAAAAAGTTTTCAGCCCTCTTATTGGTGACATTGTAAAATTCATTCAGTTTGAGAATGATTAGCGGCGCAATTAAAATATTAAAACATTAAGAATCCTGGAAATGCATGGCTACAGTTTTGAAATTAAAGAACTTATTCCTCATGCTTTTTTTCTCTCATTTGAATCAAATCAAATCCTGCACACAATATGGGTACTGATTATGATGATAATAATCAATCGAGGTATTTATCTGCGTAACTGAAACTACAAGCGTAATATAAATGTGGTTAAGTTTGCCTTCCTCAATAATAATCCGCACGATTGTTGTCTTTCAAACTGTGTGTCAAAATCTGTGAGTTCGAGCCACACGTTCGACTTGGGTGTTTGTGAACGTTCGGCTTTAAATTATAGGTCACGTTCTGTTTAGCTCTTAGGTAACAAAAGATGACCGCAACGCTCTCAATCAACTCCCTAATTATAATTTCTTGTGAACACTATAACTAACCAACATACGAAGCTGCGTTTACCTTTTATCTATTCTCTTTCGGTCTAAATCCAAGCAACAATCTTCCACTGAAGGCCATAGATATGAAAAATATGATATATAATTTATTAGTCTACCATGTTCTTGACATCTTGGGAACATGAAAGTATTTATTTTTAGTAATATACAAAATACATGTTATTTAAATTTATTTGCAAATAAAAAAGTGGTGCAACTGGGATTCCTAACAGAAAATTAGGCTATTGAAATAATAATCTATATACATAAAACAGTTCCGTGACTGACTGACTGACTGACTGACAGATAACGCACAGACCAAACCGCCGGACCTAAATGGGTGCAATTTTGCATGGCGAATCTTCTTATAGTGTAGGGCTGCATTAAGAAAGATTTTTGAAAAATTCTTCTTAGATTTTTTAAAAATTAAATTTTTAGGCTGTTTTTGTAAATTTTTTGAGTTTGCATTTAAAATAATAATCTGAGGGTTATAAAATTTATATCACGAGAAAGATCATAAAATTTCCTTTAAAATGAAATCTTTTTTCGAATTTTTATCTACATTTTCTGATTTTTGGTGAATTATTGAAGATTAATTTTTAGAAATTCATTTATTAAATGCTGATCACGAGATTTCTTTTCTTTTTGTGACACTTTAAATTAATTTTACATCACATGCATAACAACGAAATAAATTGACAAAAAAAATTTAAATACGGTAAAAGATAAAATTTGACCACTAGACTAATTGAGATGGAAGTTTTTTAAGAATTTAATTCAAATTAGTATGTTTTATGGATATTAAACATACAAATTTATTACATACATTGACCGGTGTATTTTATTTGAATATTTTCTTCTAACATTATTTTGTCTATAAAAATATCCTTTACAATTTATATATATATATATATATATATATATATATATATATATATATATATATATATATATATATATATATATATATATATATATATATATATATATATGTGCGTTAATTGCATACATTGACCGTTGTATTTAATTTGAATGTACTCCGTAGCGAAGCATGGGTATTCAGCTAGTTGATAATAAATGCGCAATTATTATTTTTTTTTAAATACGAATATATTCACAATTCTGTCGGGTTTTTTTTTGGTATCGAAATTGTTTCCAAAATATCCAATTGGATGGGTAATTATTTAAAACAAGGTTCACACGATAGCTTTTGACACTTTTCATAAAACCTAGAAATATCAGTCATCTACGTTTGATGGAATATATTCATGACAGTCGAAGTGTTGGCAAGATGGGCACACTTTGTTTTGCATAGTTTTCTTAGCATGTAATGTAAAGATAACGCTATTGTATAACGCTATTGTAATAACGCTATTGTAATGTAAAAATAACGCGAGATGAACAAATAAAAATATTTATAATGCAAAATCAATATTTCTACTTCTTTGGGTAGGTGGCAGGGCCCCCTGCGCCCCTCCTGGGTGCGCCACTGGGAGCTTCTATGGCAGTTTAAGAAAAGGGGAAAAGTTTATTGTACCAGTGATGGGTGAGGGGAGTCAGCCAAGAGATATTATCTAGAGCGTTTCACAAGAATAATCAGTAAGAGTGTCTATTAAATGTGTAATGTACTTGTAGAGTAATGTTTGAAAACAAGCGATAGATAGAGTGAAAATGTTGTACCCCGTGATTCCCCACCCCTCTTCCAATCAGAGGATTGGCTGCGGGGGCGTTGAACCCAAGAGGGTGGAGGGGATCGTCGGGCAGTCAGTAAGAAATTAGGAATTCAGAAGGAGAACGTCTATGCTAGAGATCAGAGGTCTGGCGAGATACATGCAGTCTCGTCTCACCTCTGGTTAGTAATTAATCGTTAATTAGATTAGAATAGAGTTATAAGGGTCTCGTCTCTTGTTGGAATCGGAGGTCTGGCGAAATACATGCAGGCTCGTCTCGCCTCTGGTTAGGTAATTATTCTGTCATTAGAATTGAGACAGAGAGAGCGTCTCTGAGAGTAGTTTCAGGAGGCCTGGCTAGATAAAGCAAGCTCGTCTCGCCTCCAGCGAGTTAATTAATCTGTAACTAGATTAGAGTGTAGTACAGCCGATGTCTGGTAAGATGTTCTAGGCTTGCCCACCTCGTGCTCAGGGTTGTTTGTAATTGTTATATTAATGTTCAACTGTAAATAAATTAATGTTCGTGTCGTTAAGAGAGACTTGTTATTGCACTACCTCATTTGTCCCTATGCCATAGAAAAGAACCTAAGTGAACCGGTGAAAGAAAGAGGGTTCAATACTGTACTTAATGAAGTAAAAACTAAGTAAAGTTAAATCTTTCGAAAATACTCATAGGCATGCTAAATTATCAGTTTTAGAATCAGGTATATTATCAAATATTTGATCGTAATACACGGGAATTGGCCACGCGATGGCCGAATGGCTAGAGCGCTGGCATTCGGTTCAGATCCTGTGGGTTCGAGTCCCACTGTTGGCATGGATGTTTGTAGCCGTTCGGAATCAGCTTTAAACTGTAGGTCCCGGTTTAATTAGCCCTCGTGTAGCATAAAGTGGACCGTAGCGCCTCGAACCAAACCAAACCAATATACGGGAATTATTTACTAAAAATAAATTCTAAAAATAAAGCTTAAAAAAAATAATTTGTCCAACTTTTCAAAATTGAATATGCATTTATGATGTACATTAAATACGATAACAACGAACTGAACTGATGATTCCGACGTCACACTCACCACCATACTTCAGATGATCGCTGTTGAAATATGATGTTTAAGAAGAACTAGAGAATTGAGTTTGAAAACAATCGCTAACAAAAGTGCATAGTTTTAAGTCAATTAGAATTTTTTAAACTAATATAATGATCCTTAACTGTTATAGAAATTAAGGAGATTCCTTTAAGTCAATTCTATTAGAAATTCAGATGTGATAAATAGTAAGTTAATGTTACTTCCTCTTGAATCCATCATCTTGAATCATGTCCAACTTTTCAAAAATGAATATGCATTTATGATGTACATTAAATACGACAATAGCGAACTGAACTGATGATTCCGACATCACACTCACCACCATACTTCAGATGATCGCTGTTGAAATATGCTAACTTATCTGAAAGGAGACGAGTTGATTATTTTCACTGAACTCACCCTCTACTTTTAGAATGATGTTGTCTACTGCTATGCATTCTTAAATCCATTAGTTAAGCTTTAGAGATTTTAGATTTAGAGCCTTAGATATCTAAAGTTGTCCATGGTGAAACACAACACAACTCAACTAATCTAAATTTTTTTCTTTTTTCTTTTATTGAACTGACGTTTATAAATGTATTTTTTCAACTATCAAAGTGTTACAAAAAACTTTAAATGATAAATAACTACACTTTCGACGCCCACACGATATAGTACTTAGCGCCGTAAGCTTTCACGGAGTGGGCTTGAGTTCAAATCCCGAATAAGGGGGCGTCCATTAATTACGTGAGGCCTTTTTTTTTGGGGGGGGGGGGAGGGAGTCGAGCAGAATCTCACCCAGTTTCACGTGGGGGAGAGGGGGGGGTCTTGGTAAATATCACGTATTTTTTTTCCGCAAGGAACAGTGTAAAATTGCGAGAACACTCGGTTATATTAAGTAAAACATGTTCCTACACTAAAATATGGCTAAATCCTACACAATAGTTCCAGTAGTCACTCTTGAGACCACACATGAATCCCCGTGGACTGAATTAGAATGAATATTCTTTTACGACTTTTAGTAGTTCCTATTTAAGTATTTTATTGTTCGATTTTCTCGCTGTGATTCTAGACTACGTTCTTAGTAGTCTTAAATACTAGTCTTAACTAGTCTTAAATAAAAACAATTAAGCAAATTATGTTTTTAAAATAAATCCAACGCAATCAAGCACAAATTAACGTATTTACACTAAAAATACGCATTTTGAAACATCTCACGTGAAATTAGGGGGGGGGGGAGGAGGGGGTCGAGCCAAATCTCACGACATCTCACCAGGGGGGGGGGGTTGTTGTTGAAAAATCGCCAAAATTGCCTCACGTAATTAATGGACACTTCCTAAGGCTTTTTCGTTACCATGGTGGGCCTTCATAGGGAGCTATGCTGGCTTACATAAACGGTGCTCTCATAATAAAGTAGCCAGCAAGACTTCGCGGTGAATAACAAAAGGGTTTGTTTGGTTTGGTTTGGAGCGCTACTGTCAACTTTTGCTACACAAGGGCTAATTAGACTGGGACCTACTGCTTAAAGCCGATTCCAAACGGCTACACACGGAGGAGAATGAATGTTTCACGACAAGTGCTTCCGCATTAGAAAAAAAAAACACTTTCGGTTAAAATATACATCACAAATATAGGTTTTACCACAGTTTTGTGAAGGAAATGTAACTAAAAAAACCCCTGACATTTTATTAGATTTTGTGCACGCGCTTATATTTTGAGGAGAAAGGAACAACCTACGCATGCTATTGTTTAACTTATAATCCTTTAATGTCCTCTGTAGGGAGAGGAAAACTTCATCGTAACAATATATTTTTTAGTGCCTCAACAGTCGTTTCGTATAAAAGTGTTTTGTAAAAGAGTTTTTCGTATAAAAGTTTTTTGTATCTCGAAGGATGAAAGAAAAATTAAACTTATTTGAAAATATATCCCTTTTTTTTCGATTTCCTATAAATATATTTAGAAAATGTGTGAAAGATATTTTGCGCTGTACGAAAGATTTATATGAATGTAATAAAATATTTTTCAGGTTCTTTATCAATAATAACTGTATACAAAAAAATTTCAGGTAGTCTCTACTAACGAAACTACCGCGGGTTATTAACGTAGGATTACTTATCGTTGCTTACCTCTTTTGTATGTATGTGTTATGTATATATGTATCTGTATGTACGTATGTATATATATACATATGTATGTCAAAATTTTGACGCATTTTGGTACTTTTTGTTTAACTGTTTACTGCTTGTCCAAGCGATACAGATTGGGTTTGGCCAAAATTATAACTCGCGAGGTACGGACTGACGGTTTCAGCGTCTGAAATTTTGCTTTCCGGAGGACAGTTATGGAGGAACGTAATCCTACTTTAAAAAGCGATAGAAATGGCTTAAAAGTTTGTGAGCAAAATGAACAAAATTACTTGTGACGTAGCATTCAGAATGACTGTCTAGCTCGAGTGATTCTAGGTTTATTTTAAACTAGCGGCCCTTCCCGACTTTGTCCGGGTTGAACAAAATATTATACCAATAAATTTCCAGTTGATAGCCAATAAATTGTAAATCTTTTTTTACCTTAATAATAACCTAAATAATACCTTAAATTAATTTTACGTTAGTTAATAATTAAAATAAATTTTTAAAAGAAAAAGGCGTGCGGGAGAACGGCTAGGTTCGAACCGCTAGCGTCAGAACAGAAGCCCACCGCGATAGCACCACGATAAGGATCGTTGAAATCTTCGGCACAAAAAGCGGTAGAAGACAGTAGCGGAAATAATGGAGATTGTTAGGATTAAGCCTCTAACTTTATTTCTACTGATCAGATATACATAATAAATAGACTATGTCCATCTGAAATAATGTACCTTTCAAAAAGTGAAAGAATTTTCCAAATAGGTACAGTGGTTCTGAAGATTACCCTCCACGTACAAAATCTCTCTCTCTTTATATATAAGTATAGATAGCACCACGCTAAGGATCGTTGAAGACTTCGGCACAAAAAGCGGTAGAGGACAGTAGCGGTAACAATGGAGATTGTTAGGATTAAGCCCCTAACTTTATTTCTACTGATTAGATATACATAATATATAGCCTATGTCCATCTGGAATAATGCACCTTTCAAACAGTGAAAGAATTTTTCAAATAGGTACAGTGGTTCTGAAGATTACCCTCCACGTACAAAATCTCTCTCTCTTTATATAATAAGTATAGATAAATGTTTAATCTACCAATGATTAAACAATTATTTTGATTGCTTCAAAAAGGCACTTCATCGTATTTTTGCATACGTGCACACAGAATTCATATTTTTAAGTTACACTTGGCATTTGTGTCTGAGCTTGAGAAATATGTTAAAATTGCTGTACACTAACCCTATTGGATTCGCTTACCTCAATGTTAACCTATGGATAAAATTTGTCTACTATTGACAGTTGCATAGATGCTTAAAATCCAATAAAAATAGTATTTTCAGATGTGTAGTTCAGATGTGTAGTAGAACTTTTCTGCATCTTGCAACAGGATTCATTTCATAAATTTCGTCCACCAAAGGAATTGATGGGCGCTTAAAATACACTAAATCAGATGATTTCCCCGAATAATTTAAATTTAAAATATTTTTTTTAAATGAAAAATGTCCAAAGGTGTAAAATTTCTTCCCCTATTGCGAAATGGAATTGAAAAAAATCTTTAATTGCAAGTCGGCAAACCTTGGACAATGAGGCGAGCGAATCCAATACAGTTAGAACACAGCAGCAATAAGGAAGGGATTTTCTTATTGCACTGAATTTTTACGGGGGAACTACAATTCTCAACCTATTTATCATTTCATTTTATTTTATTCTGACAGGATTTAAAATAGTACACATTACTTCCTTGTTAACGTTCTACGGAACATCTTTGCTGATAAATTATCGACTCAGAGTTCACCACTGATTATTTAATTAAAACTATAATTTCTTTTGATAGCCAATAGAATATATAAACACTCGAGACCTTTACAAGATCATCAACATGCTTTGCATACGAATCATAACCAAGTGGGCTGCTAACGAAAAAAAGTGGCATGTGGCTATAATTATATTTCCGAAAAAAAATTGTTACATAGTTGATTTAAACATTATTTTTGAAACTAAGGGGAAATGCATTACTGAAATACGTTTCTATCACGCAATTACTTTATCTATATATATAAAACAGTTCCGTAACAGACTGACTGACTGACTGAGAGATAACGCACAGACCAAACCGCTGGACCTAAAGAGTTGAAATTTTGCATGACGATTCTTCTTATAGTGTAGGGGTGCATTAAGAAAGATTTTTGAAAGATTCTTCTCAGTTTTTTTAAAATTAAATTTTTAATCTGTTATTGTAACTTTTTTTAAGTTTGCATTTAAAATAATAATCTGAGGGTTATAAAATTGATATCACGAGAAAGAGCATAAAAATTCCTTTAAAATGAAATCCTTTTCGAATATTTACCTCCATTTTCTGATTTTTGGGGAATTTTTAAAGATCAGTTTTTAGAATTTAATTTATTAAATGCTGATTACGTGGTTTCTTTTCTTTTTGTGATACTTTAAATTAATTTATCGTCACGTGCCTAACAACGAAATAAATTGACAAAAAAGTTTTTTTGTTTCCTTTCTAATGCGGCAGACATTTTGTCATTATCCAAAAAAATATTAAAATACAGTAAAAAAATGCTCCTCAAACTGTACTATATTCTTTAGAGAATTTAGTACAGTTCATTTCTTCTATGAGATTTAATTTGAATATTTTCTTCTACATTATTTTGGCTGTCAAAATATCCGTTACGATTTCTTTATAAATATATATTTTTTGTATTTTTTTGGCATTAATTGCATACGTTGACCGTTGTATTTAATTTGAATGTACTCCGTAGCGAAGTACGGGTTTTCAGCTAGTGCAAGGTAAGTGAATAGTTCAGCAACAATACCACGGTACTCATAAAACCAATTAACTACTTATCCTTTAAAAAATTTCTGCAACATTCTCGACACTTTTCCCAAATATTGCAGATCTTTTATCGAACTAAGTCTCTTTTACGGAGATCCACGAAGGCAACGTTTTTTTTTTATAGTTTGCATCTTATTTTAGGAAAATTTCAGCAGACGCAGCACCATCTTGATCTACCAAATAAATGTCCATCAGGACCCTCTCTAGTGTAAGTTTTACCCCCATTAAAGACCTGTTCACACTGAATCTGTCAGCGTCGACATTAAAGGTGTCGCTGGCACTGATTGGTTACATGGTATATGATTGGTATATGATTGGCTAAAAATGTTTGCGATACCACTCTGGATTCAATGTGACTGGCTCTTTAGTGTACTATGGGAGTCCCGCTGAAACTAAAGGAAGATCTCCGCTTTTCAGTTTAGGACTACGAGATCCACGTTTAGGTAAATAGCTATTTTCCATTAAAAGATAATTTGTTTTCTCGACTATACTTTTTACTCAAGAGACAACAAAATTTATAGTAACCTTGTACAAGGCAATTTTAAATTACTCCACAAATTTACTTCATTGTACATATATTTCTTTTTCCGAAAGATTTTTCTTCTGTATCATATGATTCTTTCATATCAGTGGTGCGGTTAATGAAATATTTTTTCACTACTACGCTCCTCTGAGGTTTTTAAAATTACTTTTCCGGAGAGTCACAATAGCAATTCAACTTTTAGGGATATCTGACTGCTTGCACTCTAATATGACTTTCAACTCATTTCCCTGTTGTTTTGATATAAAACAATATTTCTAAAAATAATTCTGCTCAGTAAAATGCGGGTGAAGCTCGTAGAGCTGTAAATACTATACGTATGTTCACCACTCTGTGGTTTAATTCTAAGGGCCTGTTCACATAGGAGCCCGTCGCGTTGCGTTAAGGAGAAGATGACGTTGCGACGAAAACAAACCAATCATAGGCGTTAAAAATTTTATTGCTAATCGTTTGGAGGCATATGATTGGTTTATTTTCGTCTCAACGTCATTTTTTCCTTAACGCAACGCAACGCAACGGACTCCTATGTGAACAGGCCCTTACTTTTCCGGAGAGTCACAATAGCAATTCAACTTTTAGGGATATCTGACTGCTTGCACTCTAATATGACTTTCAACTCATTTCCCTGTTGTTTTGATATAAAACAATATTTCTAAAAATAATTCTGCTCAGTAAAATGCGGGTGAAGCTCGTAGAGCTGTAAATACTATACGTATGTTCACCACTCTGTGATTTAATTCTAAGGGCCTGTTCACATAGGAGCCCGTCGCGTTGCGTTAAGGAAAAGATGACGTTGCGACGAAAACAAACCAATCATAGGCGTTAAAAATTTTATTGCTAATCGTTTGGAGGCATATGATTGGTTTATTTTCGTCTCAACGTCATTTTTTCCTTAACGCAACGCAACGCAACGGACTCCTATGTGAACAGGCCCTTACTTTTCCGGAGAGTCACAATAGCAATTCAACTTTTAGGGATATCTGACTGCTTGCACTCTAATATGACTTTCAACTCATTTCCCTGTTGTTTTGATATAAAACAATATTTCTAAAAATAATTCTGCTCAGTAAAATGCGGGTGAAGCTCGTAGAGCTGTAAATATTATACGTATGTTCACCACTCTGTGATTTAATTCTAAGGGCCTGTTCACATAGGAGCCCGTCGCGTTGCGTTAAGGAAAAGATGACGTTGCGACGAAAACAAACCAATCATAGGCGTTAAAAATTTTATTGCTAATCGTTTGGAGGCATATGATTGGTTTATTTTCGTCTCAACGTCATTTTTTCCTTAACGCAACGCAACGGACTCCTATGTGAACAGGCCCTTACTTTTCCGGAGAGTCACAATAGCAATTCAACTTTTAGGGATATCTGACTGCTTGCACTCTAATGTGACTTTCAATTCATTTCCCTGTTGTTTTGATATAAAACAATATTTCTAAAAATAATTCTGCTCAGTAAAATGCGGGTGAAGCTCGTAGAGCTGTAAATACTATACGTATGTTCACCACTCTGTGATTTAATTCTAAGGGCCTGTTCACATAGGAGCCCGTCGCGTTGCGTTAAGGAAAAGATGACGTTGCGACGAAAACAAACCAATCATAGGCGTTAAAAATTTTATTGCTAATCGTTTGGAGGCATATGATTGGTTTATTTTCGTCTCAACGTCATCTTTTCCTTAACGCAACGCAACGCAACGGACTCCTATGTGAACAGGCCCTTAAGGTTACGCCGACCACAGTGATAAGCTTATACGGCAAATTTAAAGTCGCTTGTGAACATATTACAATTTACAATTACAGCTTACAATATTATACATACAATTTTACATTCACGGTGCTCTTTCAATTACTCTTTCTGTTACTATTACATTCACCATTGCATTAATAACATATTACGATTTGCAATTTCAATTTACATTATATACTAACAATTTTACATTTTTGATGCAATTTCAATTACCATTTCAATTACAATTACATTTACCACTACATTATGGATACATTGCAATTTTAAATTACGATTTACATTGTATACTCACAAATTACATTCAAGGTAAAATTTCAATACAATTACCTTACTCTTGCAATTTTACATTTAAGATGCAATTTCAAACATAATTACACTTACTATTGCATTAAACAATTACATTACATACATAATACAATTGTATTACAAACGATTAACAAACAGGTTTACTGGTAAACATTTTTATAATAATTATTACTTTTAAAGTTATTAAATCATTCTTTTTTTTCTTCATTAATTTCAAACCTTATTTTGCTCATATGCCTCCAATGCACTTACTATCAGTGCCGGATTTCTGCCTAGGCCTACGAGGCCCCCGGCCTAGGGACCCAGTCAGCCTAGGGGGCTCCGGTGGCTTTACATTAGCTCAAAATCCTGGCTTGCATTATCAAAAAGCTTTATCGAAAATAATATTATAATAAATATTTTTACTACATTTTGTTACTACATATTTTTACTACACATCTGTAAATATTATAGAATAACGTAACTATAGTAACATAAACTGTATTATTCTGACGTTTATTAAAGTCATTAAAGTCGATTAAAAATTATATGTTCTGTACTAGTGCATTTAATTTCCAAAATAGCTTCGAGATGGTGGGGGGGCCCAAATGTCAAGTGCCTAGGGGCCCTGGGTCTCAGTCCGGGCCTTCTTACTATTGCATTTAACAATTACACTACACACATCTTACAATTTACAATTACATTTTATATTATATACTAACAATTTTACATTTTAGGAGCAATTCCAATTACTATTACACTGACAAGTAAATTAGCCATTTCGCTATAAGCATATTGCAATTTACAATTACGATTTACATTATTTACTTACAATTTAACATTTAAGATGCAGTTTCAATACAAAAACATTCACTCTTACAATAAAAAATAAATAAAATAAAATAAAATAAAAAATCGGAGACTCATCCCCCAGTAACTGCGACTCCTATCAAAATTTAAATCGCAATTTTAAATTCAGCTTAAGAATTTGTCATAGCTATGTTTCAATTTTGAGTGAAAAATTCCGTTTGAGTTATATGTGTTTTCAATAAAAAATTTATATATAATGGTATCGGCTTCACGTAATAGGTAGTCGTAACTGGAGCGAAGAGAAGAGACTTGAGGAGTATTTCAGACATATTGTAATCAGCAAATAGGGGAGGAAAACCACAGAGAGGAAAGGCATTGAAAGGACGCACAGAACAGAGATGCGACGCATATTATTTTATTCCGGATTATTGAGCAAACCACAGGTACTTTTACAACTGGACACACACAATAGTAACTCCACTGGTCCCGTCCGGGGCGCATTCAGAAGGCAGACTTTACATCGTAATATTGGACAGCAGCGGAGCAGCGCGAACACGGGACAAGTTAATAAGAGAAGCGAGGAAGCAGAGCAGAGAGCGCAAAAATTCTCTGTCCCATTTTTTAAACCATGGGGGAGCTAACGTGACGATAGGTGTTAACCAGTGGCGGATTTACAGATTTGCCGCCCCTAGGCTATTCAATTTTTGCCGCCTCTAAATTTTGATATCTCAGTCCACAATCATATCAATTTTCTATCAATAAAATTCCAACTTTATGATTTGTGCTCCATCATCCTCATTACATCAACTTTTCCCGTATGGTTAGTATCATTGAGAACTATGGTACCGTGTTAGATCCTTGATTATTTTTACAGCAAAGAATTATCAAACATTAATTAAAGCAAAAAATATCTCAATCATGAACCACTTTTAAAGTAAGGTAAGGCATGTCTTAAAACTATACAATACTTACATAATATGAATAAAGCTTACATAAAAAATATACTTTTGGCGAACGTTGATAAATATTTATTATTACACTCACAGTTTAAAAACAATACAATAAATATATATTTCCTTAATTATTTGTTAGTATTATAATTTAAGTTAAATTATAAAAGCATTACAATACTTTTTGCGAGACTTTGAATTCTCAAAATCATTTATTATATCGTCGTACGAAATCTTGTTCATTAGCTCTGACTCTATGAACAAGAGAGCTAAAGCGTTTAGTTTTTCTTGACTTAAAGTCGATCGTAGGTAGTTCTTTACTCTCTTCAAGCAAGAGAAGCTTCTTTCACCTGAACAATTTGTCGCTGGTGTACAAAGAGCCATACGAAGTACTATATCCAAGTTTGGATAAATGTTTCCTAAATTCTGTTCTCGCAGGAATGAAGACAGACTTTTTAATGATCCAGAAATTGGTTTTATTGAAATTCTTTCACACGAAAGGTAGCTTTGAAAGTGTACGCATTCCTGAACTAAGTCTATTTCTAAATCATTAAGATACATTTTTTCTAAAAAACTGGCTTTTTCCGTCAGAACTGATGGTAACAACTCACTCATTTTGGTAAGAAATGAAAATTTCTCGTTAAATCCGTGATAAGCCTCTTACCGTTTTGCTAACTCGGATATGAGTCTATCTATGACAACGAGAAACGTGTTAACCCTGAGGTAATCACTCGCAGCTATTTCAATATCTTCATCGGGTGTTTCATCAAATCTTTTTTTTTTCTTTTTGGTTGTCTTTTTTTCATCTCTCTTGTATATTCTTTCGATACGCTTAACTCGATCGCCTTTTCTTCGAAGTACTTGAAATTCTCTCGTTCAGCTATGAAAAACTTACGGAGTGATTCGTAAAGATCAGCAACGGTAATTAAATCTATGTTAGAAGTCTGAATTTGAACATTCACTTTGTTTATTCTCTCCAAAAAAAACATCCCATACAACAACCATAACCGCCGTTTCCAGTTTTTCTAAATTCAAAAGTATTCCCGCCGCTTCCTGTCGCGTTACAGGCTTTTCGGTACAATCATCGTTGATTGATTGCAAAGTTTTAAGAACTTCGGGCCAAGATTCTTTCAAACTTTTACATGCATCCTCTCTAGCTGACCAACGTGTCAGATTTACCCTTTTAACGCTTTTTCCTTTTCCGATTTCAGTCATTAATTTTTGCCAGCGTTGTGTGGAGCTCACAAAAAAACGTAGATTTCCTGTATCAACATGAAAAAGCTACACGCTTCTGTAGACGATTCAGCAGCCGCAGTTGCCACTAAATTCAAAGAATGGGCAGAACATGGCACATAAAAGGCCAAAGGGGCTTGGTCTCTAATTTTTGCTTGCAAGCCATTGTACATACCAGACATATCCGCGGCAGTATCATATGATTGTCCATGGCAGTCTTCAATATTTATGCCCAGTGTTTCGAGTTCGGAAGTAATGGCAGAAAACATTTCTTCAGCTTTATGTCCCACTGACGGCAAAAACTTGAGAAATCTTTCACATGGTTCACCTGAATCTAAAACGTATCTAATAACAAGCGTAAGTTGGTCTATATGGGCTATATCTGGTGTTGAATCAATGATGAGGGAAAAATATTTCGCCTTTTTTATCTCGTCTCTAATCTGTTTCAAGACTTTATCACCCATTAAGAGAATGAACTCATCGTAAATGGTCTTTGATAAGTAACTGGTACTTCCTGATCCTTGATTGCCAAATCGAACAATATGACGAGCTAAAAAAGGATCGAATTCTGCTAATAGTTCCAAAACCATACAATAATTTCCATTATGTGGATCTCCGAACTTTTCATTTTTTCCTCTAAAAGCAAGACATCTTGAACACAGTCGCTTCACGACGGCTACAACTCTCATCAGAACATTTCTCCAGTAAGTAATTTCTTCATCAATCTGGACCTTCAGTAGATTATCGAGTCAGCTATCAATTTTATTCCTATCTCTCAAACTAAGGACACTAGATTTATGACATGCAGAATTTTCGTGTTGAGCTACTCGATAATCTGCATTTTCCCAGTCATTGAATCCTCCGTTCTCAAAATGAGTTCTACACTCCAATGGACCAAATGCCAAACAGGGTCCACAATACACAGATTTTTTACTTTCAGAATAAACTAGCTAATTTCTGTCTTTCACTTCATTATTTCTCATTTTTCTTTGGAAGATACTAACTGGCAGAAAACGACGCTGATCAGCATATATTCTTTCACTTATTTTCAAGATTTGTTTTGATCAAAGCCGTACCTTGCGATAATCTCACGCAAGTTATCGTTAATTTCCCACAGCGCTGGATCTTTGTTTACACTTGTGGTTGATTGTATTTCGACGTTACTTGTACTTGACGTCTGATTCTGAGACATATCTTCAATTGTGAGGCTTATAGATAATTCCTCTTTCGCCTCTCTATCAAAAACATGAAGATCTGTTTTTTCAAAATCAGAATGTTTAATGGGCAACGGTTGTTGTGGGACAGCAGAGTATATATCGGTCTCATCTTCTTTAGATTGTGTTGTATTAGGACATATGTTTGAAGCTTCCGGGCTCAAAACACTGCTTTTACTTTCACTTTTAAAAAAACTGTCAATTTTTACTGTCTGTCGGATGATTTCTTCTTGCTCTTCTCTTTTAATTTTTGCTCTTTTCTTGTACTCAGCTCCACTAAGTCGCTTTCGTCCATCACTCATTCTAACAATTTTTGATTGAAAAACTGAAACAAAACAATATTAAATTAAAAGTTTTGTTTTTCGTACGTAATTACCAGTATCCTTCGTTCAGATTTCAGACTTTAAATACTTACCTGATATAAGCAAAAGAGATGTTTATAGGTATGATAAGAAAAAAAATTTTAATTTTTTTACACACTTTGCTTATCACAAAATCCACGAAACACTTCAAGAAATTTTAGTACACAACTAGAAATATGGGTCCCCTGAAATATTAACATTAATACAGTATTACAAATTGCAGGGCGCAAACATCAAAAGTGACTTTTCTCTTGTGTTTGAACTAAATAGGAGACGTGAATTCCTCGTTGGTATCGCCACGCTATATCTGCCTCACTTACTCTTGAACTCAATACCTCGACGCAACGTATGTATACATCAGGACCCCGCTTCGGCTCACGTAGTAACCCGATCGCGCTGCACTTGTGCTATCCATTCAGCCAGACACTTCTTTTTATTGTCAAGTCGCAGTCGTTCAAATATCAGTTATTCGATTAATTTAAACCAAAAGACTCTATCTCTATAAGATATTGAACTAGTTTTTTATTTAATAAAAATTAGTCAATTTTAGTCAGTATTTTTTACGCATAAAGAAATAACTTTCTGAAATTGAATTTGACAATTTGCAAACTTGCTGCAGCAATCATGATTAGACCATCGATATTATATCAAGATTGAATTGTGTAAGGAGATCTCATAATTATTAGGTACACGGAGAAAAAAATTATAGCAGTTATCAGTGAAGAAAATATGTAAAAATAACTAAATTTCGACTATAATATCGAATCGCTATTGCGATATTCTAAAAATTCATGATCATTAATGTATAATTAATAAAGCGTTTAGCAATTGTTTATGTAGAGATGGTGAAATATTTATTATTTAGCACTGTATATAGGACTATATTTCGATTTTTGTTAAATATTTTAATTTCTCTCCAATTTTCGAAATTCGTATTTTGTGTGTGTATAATAATTTTTTTTTAAATTTGTAAATCGAAATAATAAATTTATGAACTAAATTTGCCGCCCCTTAAAATTTGACGCCCTAGGCTCCAGCCTACTCAGCCTGCTGGTAAATCCGCAACTGGTGTTAACATTTCTTTGTTTGGCCAGGGCCGATCATCCGACTTGACCACGTGAGCCATAATTCAAAATTCTGAACATGCTATGCAAGGCGCGTGGATTCTGAATCATCCTGAATCACAGGCGCCTGACTTTACAGCGCGTGCCTTAAGGGACAAACTAGTTAGTTAATTCGTTTACTTGATTGTCGCGATTTGGGAAAAGGGACTTTGCTTTATTGAAAAGAGAACAATTTATAATTCGTGTTTAGTAAAAAGGTGGGGCGTTATTATTACATTATATATATATATATATATATATATATATATATATATATATATATATATATATATATATATATATATATATATATACAGTAGACGCTCGTTAATTCGAACTCGGTTAATTCGAACTTTCGGTTAATTCGAACTAATCCAAAGGCCCCCAAAAACTTGTATTGGAGTTAATGTTAAAAATATCTCATTAATTCGAACTAAATTTTTATCACTTCGGTTAATTCGAACTAAAAATTTGACAAAAAAATTCTTTTTCCTCGTTTAATGCAGGAAATACACACTGTATTTATTATTTTGTGTATCAAAATTTCTTTTCTGTGTAAAGAGGCACATGCCTGCATTCCAAGACTATTGCATGTCCGCTAAGCTTTAGTAACTATTGTCCTTATTAGTGCTAAACGGAAAAAGCAATTTTCCTTTATTTGGATCGATTTTCTTAGAGTTTCAGAAAAATTAGTCTTTACTACAGATTCTAGGGAGCTGCGTCAGTTATAACTGCAGTGCAGACAAGCAAATGTGGTCTAGTTTTTCTTCCTGATTGTTTGGTGTGAACGTGTAAAAATTCAGGATGTCTACACGTGGAAAGTACAAAACCCTAACTTTGGAGACAAAGGTAGAAATTTTAAAGAAAGTAGAGAATGGCGAATGTAAAACAAAGTTAGCAGCTGACTATTAAATTTAAAAAAATGCCTTGTCAACTAATTTGAAAAACAAGGAGTCAATTTTAGATTCATGGGAAAAATCAAAATTTGCTAGAGGAAGGAAATGCATGGGAAATGCGTCCCAAGAAGTTCTAGAAAAAGCTCTACTGCTATGGTTCCAGGGTGTTAGATCTCGAAATTTTCCGATAAATGGACCCCTAGTGCTGACAAAGGCTGATGAATTGGCAATTCGAATGGGTATTGAAGATTTTAAATGCAGTGATGGATGGCTTTCTCGACTTATGCCATGGCACAATATTTCTTATCAACTGTATGTGGCCAAAGCTCTGATGTAATCGAAGACGTATGCATTAATTTCAGTAGGAAACTGCAAGGGCTTTTCTCTACTTACCTGCCGAAAGATATTTTTAATGCAGCCATAATGGGCAAAGCCATAATGGACTCTATTAAAACTCTGAAAGCATTTATTCAGATGGAACCTTCCTCTGAAAATGAATTGAAATTTTTACTTCAAATCGAGAAGCTGGCTGAACAATGTAGGCATCATAAACAGAACCAAACATCCATTTTACAGTTTTTCCCCAAAGTGTAATTCATATTTTTAATAAAAGTTTATTTTATACTGCATATCTTCTTCATTTTATGATTAAGGTAAGACTGTATTGCTTTTTAATATGTTTAACTTTAGATAACATAGTATAATATATTTTCTGGGGTTATACATACTAGGAGAGTTTCTTCTTCAGCGATACACATTTAAAGTTATATATTTTCTCTTAACATCGGATAATTCGAACTTCGGATAATTCGAACTTTTTTCTGGGAACCTTTGAGTTCGAATTAACGAGCGTTCACTGTATATATATATATATATATATATATATATATATATATATATATATATATATATATAATTATTTATTAGGTAATATTATATAATGTAGTTATTATAGTATATTTTTTTATTAAAGAAATTAAAACACTGTATTCTGAATGACTTGGAACACCAGTACAATTGTTTTCTTAGGAGAGTACAGGAAACATCAAATTCGAAGACTCGCAATATTTTTTTCTTTTTCCCAAACGTAATTTTTTTCAGGTTCCTAATTGTAACTGAAATGGATTTTGTAGATTTGGACTTCAAAAAATATAATTTATCCCTTTTTTGTTCGCATTGTTTTTTCTTTTTATTTACCATAAAGATGTTTTTCGTAAATAAGTCAAATCTTATTGATCTAGGAGACTTTGATATTTGAAAGCGAGAAATTTTTGTTGCGATTTTATTGAACGACCAAGGCATGGAAAATGGTTTGCTGCAGGTGAGAAAACTCAGGGCGGAAAAGTGACCACTTCAATTTATTATTGTCATAGAACACTCTCTCCGTTTAAAAAAAATCATGTTAATATAGAGATATTTGAAAGTGGGCAATGGAATTACAGCTAATTCCTGAATTTTAAAATAAATTTAAGTCATATTTATTTAACGTAGAAAATAAAATTTGCAATGAAGTCAACAAACGGTTGGAAAATCGTTCGAAATAAATATTATGGTTTTTTGATTTTCTACCAATTAAAAAAACAGCGGTCCTATCAAAAGTGGAAATTTAGGATGGCAAATAGTTATTTTAAATGGGGTATTTCAATGTTTAAAAGTTTTTAAATATTTTTGATGGCTGCCTTTTAAGTTTTGTTTGTTAAATCATGAAAAGTTACTATATCTCATGAAGCTGTAAGAGCTCTGTAACTTCATGCTGTACCACTATTTGCTTTAAGTGGAAGATCTTGTGGCGCCATCTAAGGATTGAATTTCACACCACAACATGTTGCAGTTTTTTACCATCCATATATTAACTCTTAATTTTTTGCGATTAAATTACTTTGATCAAATCAATCTGATTAAAATTTTAAATGTTAGGAAATATTGTTTTTTTTACAGTAACATTACACTTAAATCTCATTGATATTTGAAATAAATATATTTAGTTAACTTTTTGCTGTTATATATTTATACAATTTTTTGCTTGTGGTTTTGATCTGCTTATCAAGTGCATATTTTACACTTAAAACTGTACTTGATGGAAAAAATAAAATTAAAACATTCCCCTTCAGACTATTATTTTTATTTAATATAAAAATCATATACTTTTTTCTGGAACATGTTTTAATATTAAAGCTCCACTTCTTATAAGATCATACCCACATTCTTTTTTACCACACAATCACCCCGTATTCTTATAAGATCATTAAAATTGTGAAAGCTTTGTAGTTGTGTATACAAAGGAAATGAATAAAGGTATTAAATAAAAACTAGAAAATAGATCCCCGCCTGAAGTGTTTAAAAAAAAAGGTTCTTTTGAAATAAATTTCTTCGAAAATTAATAAGAAAGAAATTATGCTGAAAAAATACTTAACATTTGAAAAAAGTATTGAGAATATTGGTGTATATTGTACAGTATTTTGTTGTTACAACCAGGTAACTTTTTAAGCTTCATTATATATTTTTCTAGGGCACGTAGGATCATTAGGTAAATTGAGGGCTTAATATTAATCAATTTAGGATGCGTAAGCTGTGGAATAGATACAGGGTCGCCCAGAGGGGGGGAGGGCAACTGGGGCACTTTGCCCCAGGCCCCCAACTGCCGGAGAGGCCCCAAAAAAATTTAAAAAAATTATTTATTAGATTTCCTCCGAAAGAAAATTCTGAAACTTGTACTTCAAAATTCAAAAAAATCTCCTGAAAAAACCCCCCCCCCCCCAAAAAAAAAAAAAAAATAAATAAATTGTTCGATTAATCAGATTTCTTTGGGCCCCCAACAGAAGTTTGCCCCAGGCCCCGTAAAGTTTCTGGGCGGCCCTGAATAGATATACAGACACCACCCGACTTACGAACATTCAGAGATACGAACAGATCGGGTTGCAACTCAAATTTTGTTGGGAGCGTTCGCTTTGTCACTCATAAGTTCAAAAATACAAGACAGTGTATTATGTTTTAGGAGGAAAAAGCGGACAGTATTTTATTGACTTAACAGTCTAACATTCTTAAATAGTGTTGAAGAGTACGGTAATTGTAAAATTACGTTAAATAACGACTTACTAACAGTTCAAGATACGAATGGCCGCCTGGAAAGTAACTCGTTCGTAAGTAGGGTGGTGTCTGTATATTTAATATATTATTCCCACTATAGTTGAAAAACTTTAGTTTTTCTCCGGCCATAGATGGCAGCACTGAATCTAAATTCTCTGTTTATCCAATGTTATGGTTGAGCTGTATATGAAAAGAAATTTTTACGACGAGATGAAATAACTAAAAAAACCCCTTTCAGAATACTAGCTTGCTTTATTTAGCTAGTTACAACTATCCTAAACAACCAGATAAAGATAGGTTAATAATTACTGTACATTCTATGTATATTAGCTATAAATTCTGTGTTGTAATGAATACATTCTTTGTTTCATTAGAGCTGAAAATGAAAATTATAAATTAAAGCCGATTAAAATTCTAAATTTATACTCTTCATAATTAATAAGCTAGCATCTCGAAAGAAATAGTTTTTAATAATTATTTTAAAATATTTTGGTAATTATTAAATATATCTAGGATATTAAATTTGTGTAGGAAAAAATATTTTAGCTCTGCTCTTCTAAAATCGGTTCGTCGTCCAGAAGTTTGATTCTTACTGACAGCCGTTGTCATTTTGATACTATTTCAAGCTTGTTTTTGACAAACGATTACGAACTATATTTGATGAAGGTTATTTACGATCTGCTTAGCTCTGTAATAATACGCCTGGATCCTGAATCCAAGTCCCTTTTACGGACGGGTGGTAAACTTTTAGTTAAACTGGTTGATGTACTTTTAGCGTTTATAGTTCCAAATTTCTATAGGGAAATTTTTCCACCCTATTCTGTGGTAAGTCTGTCCTCTGATTATCCAAGAAAAATGTTCCATGGTTATATAGTTGAAAAATAAGATACAGAAGTAAATATTTCAAGGAACTTTGAAAAGAGAAGAAATAGAATGTATTTCTATAAATATAAACGCAAAAAGATATGACACTATATATTTTTTTATTCGTCCTGAATAGTGGCAGCTCTGGTTTATTTTTTGTTACCATAGAAGGAAAATAAACTGTAACTCTAGAGATGCCCGAGGAGTTAGAACCTGTTCACACAGAATCTGTCAGTGTCAGAGTTGCTCGTATTGAAATACAGTCGGACCTCTATTTAACGAACTCGCTAAATCCCGAAAAAAAGTTCGTTATATGGAAAATTCGCTAAATAGAGATTCACCTTTTAAAATACTTTAAACTACACAAAACAGATTTTAAATTCATAAACACTAAATATTATTAATAAAAATAATTAATCACACCTTTATTTTGTAAATTAATACCTATTTGTTTTATATATCTTACCCATCAAAAGGAAATCTGCAAGGAAAACAAGAATAAAACAAAACATTGTCTGGGAATACACTGTATTTTCGACTAAAAAAATTATATTAAAATTAATGAATTTTAATGACATTATCGCATTTATTATAACAAGTAATTTTAAGCATACATTGCCTCATGTGTCCTTAAATTTAATTACTGATAAAGTCTCTTAATTTTGTCTAAGGTTTTTGTTTGAATCTCTCATAATACGTCTCGCATCTTTGCAATGCACTAGAAAGCCCTCTAGGCGTATTTTCTTCAAACTGAAATTCGCGTCGGAATGTGTTATAAAAGAGAGTTAGGGCCTGTTCCCATAGGAGTCCGTTGCGTTGCGTTAAGGAAAAGATGACGTTGAGACGAAAATAAACCAATCATAGGCCTTTAAACGATTAACAATGAAAGTTTTAACGCCTATGATTGGTTTATTTTCGTCTCAACGTCATCTTTTCCTTAACGCTACGCAACGGACTCCTATGTGAACAGGCCCTTAATGTGTTAAATGTGTTAAAAGAAAGAATAAGTTTGAAATGTTCAGAAATATTTTGAGAAATATGGAGGAAAAAAATATTGGATCGCAAGAAAAAGTTCGTTAAATAGAGAATGCACTTCGCTATTTGGAGGTTATTTTACGAAGAAATTCGCAAAATGTTCTTGGTTCCAAGGAAAAGTTCGCAAAATAGAGGTTCGTTAAATAGAGGTCCGACTGTATATTTAACCAATTGCAAACCTTCAAACGATTAGCGACGAAATTGTTAAGGCCTGTGTTTGGTTTAACCCTTACGTTGGCCCATCTGTCTTTTTTACTGTTACCCAGCTTATCGGTCTCACAGATCACCACGATGTAAAATTAGGATGTTTTCCTATTTTTATAAGTTTTTCGCAGTTATAAGTCATCAATGCAAAACTACTGCCACCTCTCATTCTTGAAAAGGGTAAATAAAAAAATAGATTGTTCAACAAAAATTTCTGAATCCGATTCCTCAATCTGTGATAGTGCGAGAGAGACAAAATGTTTGGTTCGTTGTGAAACAGGAATAATTCTTCCAGCCATGCTAGCTACAACAATAAAACAAAGATCTTAGAAATAGAATGCATGCAGACTGACAGATAATTAATAAGGTTCAAGGCTCATCGGTCCAAAAGACCGACTATGTTTTACAAAGATTAAATTTACCGACAAAATACGAGCGGGCGAAAATCTCCGATGTGTTGTACATGAAGGCCAAGACTCGACTGAAGAACTCACAAACCCTCAACAGTCTGATCAACAACAGACAGATAATTAATAAGGTTCAAGGCTCATCGGTCCAAAAGACCGACTATGTTTTACAAAGATTAAAATTTACCGACAAAATACGAGCGGGCGAAAATCTCCGATGTGTTGTACATGAAGGCCAGGACTCGACTGAAGAACTCACAAACCCTCAACAGTCTGATCAACAACAGACAGATAATTAATAAGGTTCAAGGCTCATCGGTCCAAAAGACCGACTATGTTTTGCAAAGATTAAATTTACCGACAAAAAAAGAGCGGGCGAAAATCTCCGATGTGTTGTACATGAAGGCCAGGACTCGACTGAAGAACTCACAAACCCTCAACAGTCTGATCACCCCCACCACCACCCCACCCTTCAGAACAGGTGCAATAGGGCTCTCCTAGACAGATGAGCCGACGTAAGGGTTAAAATATGTCAACGCTGACGGATTCTATGTGAGCACGCCCTAAATGTGATAATACTTTATGTGAGTGAATATTTCATAAATTCGTCTTGCACGGACTTTCAAATACATGTGGTGTATAGATGGTTATGATGTGGGTTTAATGCCTGTATTTGAAAGTTTGTACACTTGTTCGATAAAATATCCACCCTAATTTTTCAGTAAAGCCTAAAACTTGGAATTATACTGTGAGAATAAAATAGATAACCGTAAATTATAAATAAAAATTAAATGAAACTGTTAAAATAATCTCAAGAGAAAAGAGAAGAATTTATAGAATTTATCTAGAGAGAACTATTAAACACAGAAGCAGATAAATCTTTTAAGGGGGTACAGGGCACAAAATTCTTCAAATTTTCGAAAATTTTTTTATTGCATTAAAATTTTTGTGTTCTTTTCCGCTTAAAACGACGTTTAAATCATGTTTTTTATCTTAATTACAACAGGAGATATTAATTTTTGTTTTGCAATATTCCAATAGTAGCCAGTCTGTGTTTAAACCTGTAAATGCGTTTTTCTGCATGATGAGTTTTTTTACCATTTCTCGTCTTTAAATTGTTATAAGTCAAGAAACGTTAAAAATAAATAGTTGAAACTTGGAACGTGTCTTTTTCAATTATTTTACTTTAATTTTGATTCAGCAAATTTGAAAAAAAATATTTACTTTTGAAAATATGATTTTTTAAACATAAGTTACATAATTTTTTTGAAATTCTTAATCTAAATAATTTTAATTTTTTAAAAAATTAATATTTTAAAAAACACTGAATTAAAATTAAAACTTATATATTTCTGTTTAATCAAATGAAAAAATTTTGAAATTCGACAAATAATATTTCGAGTTATAACGATTTTAATTTACCCCACTTTTTTTAAAAATTTTAAACTTTAAAATTTTAAAAAAGTTTATGAGAAGTTTTATGATATGATTTTGTTTACAAATTATATGGTTAACCATCACAAAAAAGTTCAAAATTTTAACTCAATAAATTAAAAAAAATTAAAATGTGTCCTGATTTAAAATTAACCCACTGAAATAAGAAAAGAAAACAATAAATAAAGTATGGGTTTTATAATAAATAAAATATATAATAGCAAACATAAAAATATAAAATTAAATGAATTCTAATTTAAAAAATCAAATAATACTAAAATAAAAATAATTGTTTAAAATAATTGTTCTTAGAATATTTAATAAGTTCTAATACCATTGTTAATACGTAACACATTTTAAAGATAAACTCTTGGGTATTTAGAATTTTAGCACATCTTTTTCGAGTTTAAGATATTATGAAAATTATAACATTTGATTTATGTGCGCCAAATTTTCTTAGCTCATGGTTAAAAAAATAAAATAAAAAAATAATAAAAAAATCGGGAAACTAATTAGCAAAAAAGATCAGACTAATTTACGTACTTTGAAGCACATAGTCAGACAAATATAAAAGTGATCCCTGATATATATAAATCAACCAGAGCAAGTGCATATTAGCATTTGATGATGAAATACTCTCGCTTCGTGAAATCATATTCGCACACGGATAATACGTCAACGAGACTGTCTCGCATTTTTTTTTCTTTTTTTAACCTATAGGGAGATATTTTGAAATCTTAATGTTTACTTTGCAAATGGCAAGCTAAGGGTTAACTTCTTTATTATAAATATATTACAAGTCAAATAAATGATGAGTTACTGCCAGATTATTTATTTTACTGACATCAGACTTCAATTCAGTCTTTCGAAAGTAAAAGTAGGTTTTAGAATGTCTACTTTTATCTTTCAGAGTAAAAATCTCTCGTTATTCTGAACTAGCTGAAAACCCGTACTTCGCTATCGAGTACATTCAAATTAAATACAACGGTCAATGTACGCATTTAATACCCCAAAAAATATATTTATTTTTTTATAATAAATGCAACGATCAATGTATGCAATTAATGTAAAAAAAAAACGAAAAAATATATTTATAAAAAAATCGTAACGGATATTTTTATAGACAAAATAATGTAGAAGAAAATATTCAAATTTTATCTAATAGAACATATTAAAGAATATAGTACAGTTAATATAGTACAGTTTGAGGAACATTTCTTTTACTGTATTTTAATATTTTTTTGGATAATGTCCAATCGTCTGCCGCATTAGCAAGAAATTTTTTTTTGTCTATTTCGTTGTTATGCACGTGACGCAAAATTAGTTTAAAGTATCACAAAAGGAAAAGAAATCCCGTGATCAGCATTTAATAAATTAAATTCTAAAAATGAATCTTTAAAAATTCACCGAAAATCAGAAAATGGAGGTAAAGATTCGAAAAAGATTTCATTTTAAAGAAATTTTTAGAATCTTTCTCGTGATATAAATTTTATAACCCTCGGATTACTATTTTAAATGCAAACTTTAAAGAATGTTACAAACACAGCTTAAAAATTTAATTTTAAAAAATTCTAAGAAGAGTTTTTCGAAAATCGCTCTTAGTGCACCCCTACACTATAAGAAGAATCGCCATGCAAAATTTCAGCGCTTTAGGTCCAGCGGTTTGGTCTGTGCGTTATCTATCAGTCAGTCAGTTACGGAACTGTTTTATATATACAGATATGGTAAGATCCACCGTGTCAGTTCTTGACAGCCGTATGAAAAACATGCACAACAAATAAATTTTTTCCCAATCTCTGAATGCAGTTATGAAGAAAGTTGTAAGGACGTCATGATAGAAAAAAAGTTTTCTCTTTTGCAAAAGTTTACTTTTGTTATGTCTATAGTGAGAGTACTAGGAATAGCAAATTTTTCATGCTCGCCAGACATCCAGTTTTTCGAGCGTGGTCTGTCCCGTTATCAGTAGTGTTTAAATTAAAATTCAGAACGCATTTTAAAAGTACGTTTTTTTTCTTCCAAAGTACTAACTAGAGAATAATCTTCCACCTCCTCAGTTGTCTCTCAAAACTAACTGCGCAACATGTCGAAGATTAAAATCTACGTACTAACTATTCAAGAAAATATATCTTTCTCTCCAGTAACAGCTGGGCGCCATTTTTTTTTATCTCGGTTTCGGTCCGTTAACTGCACTATCTTGACACCTTCACAAGGTTTGCATAATTCAACATTAAGGGTTCCGAATGAGTGGCTACGCAGTGACATGTCAGGAAGTTTGTTCTGTCGAGGCAGAAGGTTTTGAATTTTCTCAAATGTCACTGTGTCGAAAGATATTATTGCCCTACTTTGGAAAAAAAAAAGGGCGAAACATTTTTGGCCATTGTTGAAGTGCTAAGCCTTTGGAGTTAATAAACTATGTATGCTGTTAGACTGCCGGTAATAGGTGTTATGGTTTCTCTGGATGCATGCGTCAGTAAAGTGGTTTCTGAAAACATGGTATGGGCGTCAATGTGGGGTTTCCATGTCTTATGAATCAACGCCTATATTTGGGACGTACAGTAAAACCTCGTTTATCCGGCACTCGTTCATCCGGTTCTCCGGATAATCCGAATCAGATTTGTAGACATTATTTTTGTTTAATGTTCACATTAGATAATAATTTTTAACTATGATAGCAAGAACGTAACAAGTACGCCAAATATTCGCCTTTTAGTTTGATTCAATGTACAGTTCCTGCATAGATTGTACAATAAATTATGGTAATAAAATGCTCTTTGTTGAGTTTAAAAAAGCTTTACGAGACTTAAGGCGACAATGGACCTTCAGATTGACAAAAATATGTCCCCAAAACGATTTCTTTTCCTTTAAGAAAATCATTCTGCAACTCATCAGCATTAAATTTAAAAAAACGTATGTTGATCCGATCATTATTGACCGAGTTATAAGTATTTTTTCAAATGTAAACAATGGAAATGTTACGTTAAATTAAAACTTTAAATGCCGTTTTCTCAAAACAAGTTTTCATGTCGTTTTGTTAAGTTCAAAATGTTCCATGCGTCATAATTTTTCTTGAATTTTCATAAAATTTCATAAAATGATTATTTATATATGTTAGAATAAAACTTAGTAATAAATTCATTATACTATTTTAAAACAACTTAAAATTTTTACAATCAAAAAAAATTTTTGATAAAATTTTGCATAAAATGACCTATTATTATCGATTTCTTTTCTAGTTTTTGTAAATATGACTGTAAATCAAATATTGCTACTAACTTTTATTATAACTATATAAAGCTATCTTAAGAAACAAAATTAGATATCTGAGACAAAAACTGATGCACATGGAGCATTTTTAAATAGAGTAATTAACAAACTGATTTTAATTAATATCCTAATTAATTACATTCTGATTTTTTTTAAATTTAGAATTTCCATCTCTAAACAACACTGTATAAGTATACAAAATTTCATAGCAATTTGTTGATAAATAAAAAAAAAGTTTTTCATGGTCCATTGTCGCCTTAAGCAATTCTTTGTTAAGAAATGATGTGAAAAATTATTTTATATTTTTTACTGTCTTGTAAACAATAAATACTATGTAATTTTGTTACAAAACATAACTTTTTGTCGTAATAAACAGTCTGCTTAGTTAAGGATTTTGTTTTGCTTATTACCCATATTACCCGGATTATCTATGGTCGCAGTTAGTCCGGGTAAACAAGGTTTTACTGTATATAGGTATTTATTGGGCGATACTTACAAATCAGCTTTTAGGAATAATTTTAACCCCTTAACTGGTCAATTTTTTTACTAGAAATATTTCCAAAAAAGGCATATTTTTTTTTGCCTATAATTAAACACCATACTCAATAGAATAAGAAAACGAAAGAATTTTTTTATTAAATTTCACTTTTAATGCTTTTACACTATTTTTATTTTAAATTTTTGGAACACGAAAACCCTTAAATGTTTGCTTTTTGCAACACAAAACCCCAGATATGTTTGCTTTTTGCAAGACAAAACCCCTTAAATCAGTGATTCTCAACCATTGTGCCGCGGCACTTTGTGTGCCGCCAAATTTTAAAAATGTATATAGTAAAAATTATAATGCTTTTTTTTATTACGAGTAAAGTTTGTTTAAATTAAAGAAAAGTACACTGTAAAAGAAAACTGTTGTTTTTACAGTTAAATGCCATATTTTTAACTGTTTTTATCCGTTTAAAGTAAAAAACTTTTAAACTTATCTTTTTCTTTGTGTGCCGCCAAATTTGGAAATCGTTAAAAGTGTGCCACGACAAAAAAAAAAGGTTGAGAATCACTGCCTTAAATATTTGCTTTTTGCAAGAAAACTCTTCATGCAATGAAGAGTGTTAAACAGCAGGCCGGAACGGGAACGAAAAGTTGATGGGATAATTCACCAAAAAAATTTTTAAAAAGTATTTATTAATACATAGAATTGTCAAGTTTATATGATTCAACAGAGAATTTACAAACATGGTATATAAAAAGTTCTTTTTATCTTGTAATTATTTTGAATCAGTTGAAGGTATCACACCAGCATAAACCACTATTTGAGGGAAAAGACTGGGTAGTCTATGTTGCTCTGATGTATAAACAATATTAACCTTTTTAGAGATTCAATAAAATTCTTTGTTTTAGTCAGAGAAGCTCAAGTTGTAGTATAAGGGCATGTTCGCATAGAATCGGTCAGAGTTACTCGGATAGACTTGATATCATAGCTAAAAATTATCTAATGTGAGCATTAAATTGGAACATTAAAACATGGCATATAAAAAGTTCTTTTTATCTTGTAATTATTTTGAATCGGTTGAAGGTATCACTCCAGCATAAACCACTATTTCAGGGAAAAGACTGGGTAGTCTATGTTGTCTACTCTGTTGACTACTCTGTTGTACACTGGGTAGTCTACTCCAAGTCTGTCTAGCGCCAGGCTTGGAGTTCTTTGATTATGTAACTATTTATTCAATTCTTCTGTTTCTAATGGATTGTACGGTATCTAAGTATGTTTATTGTTTAGATCATACTTATCAGAAAACAGTATATTTAACCAATTACAAACCTCCAAACTATTAGCCACGAAATTGTTAAGGCCTGTGATTGGTTTAAAATATGTCAATACCAGTAACGCTGACGGATTCCCTGTGAACAGAATAATTTGTTTGGTTAGAAGTTGTTAAATTCATGAATTTTATAATTAAAATGTAAAATTTTTGAGGGTTTCTAGATGGGTTTTTAACATTCAACGGAAATATATTTTTTTTCCTTTTCCTCTATTCTTTCGAACTTCTTCCCAGAACGGTTAAGGATGAGCAGCGAATATTAATCTCAATCGAATTGTGGGAATTCTAATTTACTTTAAATCCAACGTTTAAACAGGAGCGTTTGCGAGTTGAAGGACGCGAGCGCTTAGCTCTAGCTATGGAGTGTACTCTTTCAATAGTTGCTACCTACAAGAGAGGAGTGGCATCAGGAATGGAAAAGGAAACTGGAATTCTGTTAAGATATTAGGAGTGGATAAGCCACTTTTGACGGATCGCGGAATAGCGTATCTTTGACTGAGTAGTTCATATCCTCCAATGTGAGAGTCGAGGCACTTAAGTGTTCAAACGTTCGCTGTGTGGGTTTATCCGTTCTTGTTGATCAACTTCCTTTAAGAGATAGAAAATTATTTGCCATACTAGTAGAACTTGGGTGGTTAATTTTTACTTCATGGATTTTCTATATACTGTGAAGCCCCGCGAAACTTATAAACTTGCGAGAATATAATGCGACAGCTAATTTAAAATATTCATATATACAAAACGAGAGTTTTTAATCTCCTTAAATATGACAAATAAGGATTTGATGTTCTGAATATGTTAATTTTTTCTGTAGGATTGCCTATCTTATTGTGCACCCTTATTGTGCACCCCTATATATATATATAATCTTATAATTAAACTCTTAAGTAAAAATAATATTAAATAATAAATAATAATATATTACTCTTAGTAATAATAAAATACTAATTTAATTTAGGTTAATTAGTCCTATAACACAGTCTCCATAGTAAGTCTGCTTCTGTGTTTCTATTATTTGCTCCATGTTGCAAGTTTTGTGACGTCAGTCTTCTTGCGGTTTCCTATTCTTAACTTCCACTCTGTCTAGCGCCAGGCTTGGAGTTCTTTGATTATGTAGCTATTTATTCAATTCTTCTGTTTCTAATGGATTGTACGGTATCTAAGTATGTTTATTGTTTAGATCATACTTACCAGAAACAATCCATTGGTTTTTGGACAGTATCGGCACCGCTGATGAAGAGATGCTGTCTAAAACCTAATTAATACTTAACTTTTCATGCTTTTAGTTCCTAGCTGTAAGTAGTTTTAGAGCTCATACTGGTTTTTCACTTTCAACTTTGTCTTATATATATATATATATATATATATATATATATATATATATATATATATATATATATATATATATATATATATATGGTGCCCGGTATAAAGGGCTTAGTCAAAAAAAGTGATTTTTTAAATATTTGTTAGCATTGATAAAAAAAAAAAAATCTTTTAACTTGTATAAAAGGCTTGAGTCTGTCAATTTTGTATACAAAAGTACATTGTTTTGTACAAAAGACTCAAGTCGAAATTGCATTTCTGCGATTGGTATAAAAGCCAATAACTCGGTATATTTAAATCACTGTTTTTGACTAAAGCCCTATATACCGGACACCATATATTTATATATATATATATATATATATATATATATATATATATATATATATATATATATATAAACATACAGTGAAACTTCTTTACCAGGTCATATTTAGTAGACGGTCAACCCGCAAAACGGCCAGTTTTTCCGGAACAATGACTGGCTATCATATAGAAATCCACCCCTATTCGACGGCCACCCCTTGCATATACGTGTATTAGGTTATGCAACTTAATACACATTTATGCAAGCTCAAATATGTGTTTTAACCTAATAAACATAAGAGCTTGCATAACCTAATACACATGTTTGATGATACCTGCAAGATTGAATTATTTTTAATATTTATAGTGTATAGCTGATATACTAAAAAAATATTCAAGTAATCTCCTCTAACGAAACTACCGAGGGGTTATTAACGTAAGATTACTTACCGTTTGCTTACCTCTATTTTTTTTAACGCTGTATGGTATTTTTCTGTTTAACTGTTTACTGCTACTGGGTTTGGCGCGCTGCCAAAATTATAACTCGCGACGCAGGACAATTTTTTTCTCTCCGAAGGACCGTTATTGAGGAATGTATTCCTTCGTTAAAATGCTTGTTAACTGTGAGTTAAATAGGATGATCTGTTCAGTGAATTGCATGTATATCGATTCATTTACTCTGCATACTGTGGAAATGTCATTTACGCATTTATTGCATGGGTATACATATTTTACAATATTATATTGCATGGGTACATATTTTACAATATTTATTGAATGGGTATACATATATTAATCAATACATATTTTTATTTCAGAGTTTAACTCGGTAACCTCAGACACGTTATGTTTCTCGATTAGTATGTCGGTCTCATTAATACGTGGATATTTGGTGGTGCCGGCTAGGTGTGTATTAAAAAATAATGTTGTTTAGCTCTCGTTTATTTGTCTCAATTTAAAAGGACCTTTTGTTTAAAAGCCATGAAAATTTTCAAACCATACTTTTTTTCAGAAATTCTCGTCCGTTAAGGTGATCCAGGACACAAAATTGCTCGAATTTTCGAAAAAAAATTTATTGCATTGAATTTTTTTTGTTCTTTTGCGCTTAAAATGACGTTTAAATCATGTTTCTATCTTAATTAGAACAGGATAAATTATTATTCTTTTTTTTGCAACATTCTAATAGTAGCCAATCGTTGTTTTAACCTGTAAGTGCGTTTTACATGAATGGTTTTTCCCCATTTCTCGTCTTTAAATTATTATAGGTCAAGAACCGTTAAAGATAAATAGTTGAAACTTGGAACATGTCTTTTTCAACTATTTTACTTTAATTTTAATTCAGAAAATTTGAAAAAAATATTTACTTTTGAAAATATGATTTTTTAAAAATAATTTACATAATTTTTTTTGTAATTTTTAATCTAATATTTTTAATTTCTTTAAAAATTAATATTTAAAAAAATGCTGAATCAAAATTAAAACTTATATATTTGTTTAATTAAATGAAAAAATTTTGAAATTCGACAAATAATATTTCGAGTTATAAAGATTTTAAATTACCCCACTTTTATTAAAAATTTTAAGTTAAAAAAATTTTTTTTAAACTTTTTGAGAAATTTTATGATGTGATTTTATTTACAAATTATATGGTTGACCATCACAAAAAAATTCAAAATTTTAACTCAATAAATAAAATTTCTTTTAAAAAGGGTCCCGGACCGTCTTAAATAAATTCTTGCCGAAAAAATTTCTTTTCGATAGGGCTATTTCCTTTATTCCCTAAGCTTCCCCTTTGGGTACTTTGGCTTTGGAATGAATCCCTTTTCGCTACAGCGACACGTCTTGTCATCTTCCTTCTTTTTGATCCATACCTCTAAAACATGGTCTTTCAGTGGCCAATATTACCGCGTTGAGGCAAGCGTTTCATGTGCAATAATGCCGCATTAGACACCCAACCCGACGGAAACTGGTTGGATATATAGTCATTTTTACTTGAATTACCGACAGTTTTGATAAACTCATTTCAAGCAATGTTAAAAAACTGTAATTTGACTGGCTTAGAGTTAATGGCGCCTGATTAGGAGGGAATTTTCCGTATAGAATGGAAGAAGGTAAACAAAGATGTCAATTTCCTTTAAATTTAGACCGCATTTATAAGGTAAAAAGAGAATCAGTTAGTTGAAAATGTACATTTATGAACTGAATCCAGATTCATTGGTTATTCATAATTGGGATATTACTTCGCTATTCCCTTCAAGGGGTCAGGTACCTTTTAAAGACCAAGAGACCCTACAAACATATCCTTATTTTCAATCATCAGTCGTTCGAAAATAATTTATTCAGAAATATGAAAATTTTAATGCGAGTTAAACACTCTTTCTTTTTTATAAGTATGACTCTCAAATTTTATATAGCATGAAGAGAAAGTTTTTCATTGTTTAAAAAGTCAACCATTGTTTTCTCATTGTTATGTTATTACGCACATGATATCCCCAGAACAGATGGCTAGAATACCCTGAAATTTTATACACGTGCAATATAAATACGTATAATCAAAATGACCGACTAGTATGTCATTCCTATTATAAAAATTATGATTAAACTAAAATTTATCAAAAACTTTTTTTGCAATTTTAGAAATATTAAAATTTTTTTTCCTGTGAAGAACTAGGAATTTTAATTTCAAAGGTGGTCATTTAAAAGATATATTTTACTAGCTGAAAATCCGCACTTCGCTACGGAGTACATTCAAATTAAATACAACGGTCAATGTATGCAATTAATGCCAAAAAATAAATAAATAAATAAATATATATATATATATATATATATATATATATATATATATATATATATATATATATAATATTTATTATAAGTACTATGATCAATGTATACAATTGATGTATTTTTTTTTTCCAATGGCAAGTATTACAGGACAACAGATATCAAAAAGGACAAAATTACAAGAACAAGATAGAAAAACGACATCCGTTAATCCATCAACTTATGTCTGGCAATCCAATATCGCTCCCATAAAGAAACGGGAGGTAGAGCAGGGCAAGAAGCAAGGTGAAGCATGTCCATTTCTTCCTGGTTGTTACAAAGGAGACAGAGGGTCGGGAGCCAAGTTAATTCTGTGGAGGTGCTTGCGAAGGCAATCATGGCCAGAAAAAAGCCGTAGCATTGCCACAAATTTACCTCTGGAGTGCAACGTAGATCTACCTCCTCGTGGTGCACCTTGGGCAACGGCTAGTACGGCAAAATGATCTACAAAACCGGCATTCTGTCTGGCTCTCAATGTGAGTTCCTTAGGATTCTGCAGTGGAACGCAGGTGGCTTAAATAAGAGAGAGCTATAAATAATATAAAAAAAATAATAAAAAAAATCGTAAGGGATATTTTAATAGACAAAATAATGTAGAAGAAATTATTCAAATTAAATTTAATAGAACATACTAAAGAATAACAGTACAGTTAATATAGTACAGTTTGAGGATCATATCTTTTACTGTATGTTAATATTTTTTTGGATAATGTCCAATCGTCTGCCGCATTAGCAAGGAAAAAAAAATATTTTTTTTTGTCTATTTAGTTGTTATGCACGTGACGATAAATTTATTTAAGGTACCAGAAAAAGAAATCGCGTGATCAGCATTTAATAAATTAAATTCTAAAAATTAGTCTTTAAAAATTCACCAAAAATCAGAAATTGGAGGTAAAGGTTCTAAAAATATTTAATTTTTAAGGAATTTTTATGATCTTTCTCGTGATATAAATTTCATAACCCTCAAATTATTATTTTAAATGCAAACTTAAAAAAAGTTACCAAAACAGTTTAAAAATTTAATTAAAAAATCTTGAAAAAAACTTGAAAGAATTTTTCAAAAATCTTTCTTAGTGCACCCCTACACTATAAGAAGAATCGCCATGCAAAATTTCAGCCCTTTAGGTCCAGCGGTATCGTCTGTGCGTTGTATGTCAGTGAGTCAGTCAGTTACGGAACTGTTTTATATATATATATACACAATGAATTTATGATGTTCTTCAAGAGAGCATGGCTCCTTTGATACATAATTAACGCATCTCTCCGGTAGGCAGAAGGAGGGGGTTCAGTTCCCGAGCGAACTTAGTTGTTTCTAAGGAGTAAAAAAAGATAACGAGAGTGGGTGGAAAGTTGGAATCGTTCAATACTATGTATCAAACTTCTCATGCACATTTTATGTAACACCAAAACTTGTAAAAGTTCATTTTTAATTTTAGTCTCTCTTTTAAATTTGCTTGTAAGCATGACTTTTAGGAACTCTCTCTCACAAGAACTGTTGTCGAGGAGTTCAACTAAGATATGGTGGAGCAAAATTGCTGAAGTCCCAGAATGGTCAACGCAGAAAGCAATCGCCTTGTTTCGACTAGTGACGGGCCATGATTGCCTATTGAAACATCTCTGCCATATACATATCATTCTAGAACCATTTTTCAAGCTCAATAATCGACGAGAGGGCTTAGACTTTACCCATACACTGTCATGTTCCGCTCTACCTCTAGCTCCAGCGTGGGAGCGATATTGGATAGCTAGGAAACTTTTGGGTTCACAGACGTTTTAGTTCGCTTTTGTTTGTTTGTTCTTGTTTTTCTCTTTATCTATATATATATACTAGCTGAAAACCCGCGCTTCGCTACGGAGTACATTCAAAGTAAAAACATCGGTCAATGTATGCAATTAATGCCATCTGTAGCTTCATGATGCCAATATATATATAATAAATACGACGATCAATGTATATACTTGATGTAAAATATATATATATTTATTTATAAAAAATCGTAAGGGATATTCTTATAGACAAAATAATGTAGAAGAAGATATTCAAATTAAATCTAATATAAAGAATACTAAAGAATATAGTACAGTTAATATAGTACAGTTTCTAGAACATTTCTTTTACTGTATTTTAATATTTTTTTGGATAATGTCCAATCGTCTGCTGCATTAGCAAGAAAAAAAATTCTTTTTTGTCTATTTAGTTTTTATGCACGTGACGATAAATTTATTTAAAGTACCAGAAAAAGAAGTCACGTGATCAGCATTTAATAAATTAAATTCTAAAAATTAATCTTTAAAAATTCACCAAAAATCAGGAAATGAAGGTAAAGATTCGAAAAAGATTTCATTTTAAAGGAATTTTTATGATCTTTCTTGTGATATAAATTTTATAACCCTCAAATTATTATTTTAAATGCAAACTTAAAAAAAGTAAAAAAAACAGCTTAAAAATTTAATTTAAAAAAATCTAAGAAGAATTTTTGAAAAATCTTTCTTAGTGCACCCCTACACTATTAGAAGAATCGCCATGCAAAATTTCAGCCCTTTAGGTCCAGCGGTTTGGTCTGTGCGTTGTATGTCAGTCAGTCAGTGAATGAATGAATGAATGAGTCAGTTACGGAACTGTTTTATATATATAGATATATATAACAGTTCCGTAACTGACTCACTGACTGACATACAACGCACAGACCAAACCGCTGGACCTATAGGGCTGAAATTTTGCATGGCGATTCTTCTTATGGTGCAGGAGTGCACTAAGAGAGATTTTTGAAAAATTCTTCTTAGATTTTTTTAATTAAATTTTTAAGCTGTTTTAGTAACTTTTTTAAAGTTTGCATTTAAAATAATAATTTGAGGTTTATAAAATTTATGTTACGAGAAAGAGCGTAAAAATTCCTTTAAAATGAAATCTTTTTCGAATCTTTACCTCTATTTTCGGATTTTTGGGGAATTTTTAAAGATTAATTTTTAGAATTTAATTTATTGAATGCCGATCACGTGAATTATTTTTATGGTACTTTAAATAAATTTATCGTCACGTACATAACAACTAAATAGACAAAAAAATACGTTTATTTCTTGCTAATGCGGCAGACGATTGGACATTATTTTGTCTATAAAAATATCCCTTACGATTTTTTTATAAATATATATATTTTTTTCTACATCAATTGTATATATTGATCGTCGCATTTATTATACACACACACACACACACACATATATATATATATATATATATATATATATATATATATATTTTAGCATTAATTGCATACATTGACCGTTGTATTTCATTTGTATGTACTCCGTAGCGAAGTGCGGGTTTTCAGCTAGTATATATATATATGTAGCCCTCCTACAGCACGGCATCTTACAACACGGTTTCGCTCTAACACGATAGCATAAATTGCGGGAACCCTCGTATAACACTGCAACCTGTAACACGGTTTCGCTCAAACACGATTAAAAAATTGCGAAAACCTTTGTACGACACTGTACTTCTACAGCCCTAGATAACATGATTTTTGTTTAACACATTTAAAAACTAAATTACCTTTAAATAATGGCGGGAATGAATAATAAGCTTTACATGAAAATGTATAAACAAATTATAATTTATTCATTTATAACTCTAAAAAATTACAAGAAGGCCTAAGCTTAGCTGAAAATCTTGAATCATTTTTCTTGAATGCCGACCCTTCCGCTGAAAGAAGCCGAAAGCTCAAACGGGAGCTGCAAAATTTTTTATAAATCTCCATACCATGAAATCTACAATGACCTTGCAAGAAACAGGAAACAAAACAAAATTACAGATTTTTTGAAGAGGATAGAAGGTGCAAAAAATCTAAATGAAGAAAAAGGTTTTGAAAGTGAAGGTGATATCGTTCAATCGAAAAAACGTTCTCGTTTGATTGTACTGAACAGTGATGAGGAAGAAATTCATTAAATTCAGGTCGTATCAAATGAAAATAATATTTTTCGTTTCTTTTCGTTTTGAATTATACATACATTTATATATCCTTATATAATATAATATATAATAGTTGCCGTGTTCTGTAGTCGACTCTGTCCGTAACGCGTCCGGAGCGACCACCTCATATCCATCCATTTGGCATCCATTTTGTTTTATGAGTTAGGCTTAACAAGTTAAAAGTAAAGTTCAAAAAGATTATTTGCCAACTAAACCCAAATAATTGTAATTAAAACAACGTAATATCGACACAAATCAACTTTATTTCGATCAATTTTATTTCAAAATTATCTCTTTTCCGCCACCTTTCGCGTTATCATAGTGTTACTCAGAACTTGAAAATGTAAACACAAGTGAGTCATTCATTCACCGTGATTCGTTAATTTAAGAAAAATTGAATCAGAATTTTTTTCACAGTAAAACAGGTTTTCATTATTTTAACCATATATAATATATATATTTTAATATATACTATATATTTTTTAATACATAATATATAATATATATTACAATACAGTATTACAATTTAATATTACAATAATGACGAATTTAGTTGCAAATTTGACGCATGCGCAGTGATATGTTCCAAACTGTACGTCACAAAAGTTGCTGTAATAATAAGCTAGCCGGTTCAAAAGGCCAAATCTGCAGTATACAGATTTTTTGCATTTACAACACATGGAATTCTATATATTCCACATCTAATACGTGTTTGGTAACGATTCAATAAGTTTGTATGATTTTTAATCAGAATTTCTTTAGTTTATATATATTATTTTGCTTAATATATATTTATACATATATATATATATATATATATATTTAACAATATATAATATATGTACATTAAATTGAAATACACATGCAAAAATTTTTTGCACATGAATAATTTGTATGATATTTTAATCTGATTTTCTTTATATATTTTACTTTTGCTTAATATATTTATACATAGCCTATTTATACATATATATAGCATAATATATAATATATGTACATTAAATTGAAATACACGTGCAAATATTTTTTGCACGTGAATAATTTGCATATTTTAATCTGATTTTCTTTATACATTTTATTTTTTCTTAATATATTTATACATAGCCTATTTATACATATATATAGCATAATATATAATATATGTACATTAAATTGAAATACACATGCAAAAATTATTTGCACGTGAATAATTTGCATGATATTTTAATCTGATTTTATTTATATATTTTATTTTTGTTTAATATATTTATACATAGCCTATTTATACATATATATAGCACAATACATGATTATATAAAATATTTATATTACATTGAAATAGATTGAATTAGCAGTATTGTTTCTAAATATCTGGCTGCATTAGTTAGACTGTACAAGTCGGATTTTAAAATCAGCTGCAAGCATGCTTTTTTTTCCAAGAACGTTTTTTTTAATTATAAACTTCAATATTTTTTAAAAAAAACCTCACTGTAATAATTTTTAGTAAAGCATTCTATTGCGATGATAGTGTATCTTTTAAGGTGACTGCCTACGTTGAAAATGTCATTTTTTGACTATTTTGGTCAATTTTATTTTTTCCAGGAATCGTGCAATTCAATCTTTTCTCTTTTCAAAACCATTTTGATTTTCATTCTACATCAATTAGAAGCAGAGTTATAGCTATTTTAAAAAATGTCTGCTACAAAATTGAAGTGGTAAACAACTTGAACTGAGTTTTTCTCAGAATTATGTTTTTAGCACAAATCTTTACCGTTATCATGATATTTCACACAATAATACATATAAATTTTCGGGAAATGTTTTAGATGCTATTGTTAATGAAATGACACTCAATAACTGATGCATAATAATAAATAGTTAAATAGTTTTTGTTTGGGCAGCAGCATACGCCGAAATTTTTAAAAGGGGGGGGGGGGTTACTATGAAAAAGTAGTTTTGAGCAATCAGTGCAGAGCTTGAACCTATTGAAGTAATATATGTAATCAGAAAAAATGGGGGGGGGGGGGGTTAACCCCCAACAACCCCTCCCCTGCATACGCCACTGTGTTTGGGGCTGTTTTTATAAGGAGAGGAATGATGAATCGGGGAAATTTTCATATTGCAACATTTTTGCATTGTAAAATTTCTCTTAGATTGTGGGTCATTTAAGATAACTGTCATGTGTCGCATTTTAGCTAATTTTCATTGAAAATTACTTCAAATTGACCAATTTATAAAAATGTATGGTATTTACTGGCAAGTTCTTGTTTATTTTTTAATTTTCAAGTGCTATTTTACCATAAAAAACAAAAAAATCTTTAAAAAATGATTTTTTAAAAAAATTGGCTCCAAATGTAGGCAGTCACCTTAAAACAATATTTCAGGTGATTATAAGGGGACATTTTATTATTTTGTTTTGTGCCACTTTCTCGAATTATATTACTTTATTTTTCAGATCTAATAAAAAAAGTATTAAAAAATTTCACCTTCAAATTAGAAAACAATTTAAAATTAACAAATCAGACAGCAAACATTCAAGTAAATTTAAATGTTCTAAATTGCAACACATCAGGTTGCAAAACAGTAATATTCTGTAAAAATTTCTTATATTTTAACAAGGTTATGAATCTTTTTTTTATTGGAACTGTTCAATTACTTACCATCAAGTTTTGACAGGTACTATCTACGGTATGTACTGTATAGTAGTGTGCTTTTCAGAGCGAATACCTAACATAACGGCAAAATTTTCTTAAATTTTTAAAAGTCTGTAAATTTTCCAATACCTTTCACGTTTTTATAGCGTTTCAATTAAATTAATAACAAGTATTCATTTTATATATTCGGGACTTGAAAATGTAAACATGAAGTTAGTCATTCATTCATCACGTTTTTACATGTACTATCTACGGTATGTACTGTATAGTGGTGTGCTTTTCAGAGCGAATACCTAACATAACGGCAAAATTTTCTTAAATTTTTAAAAGTCTGTAATTTTCCGATACCTTTCACGTTTTCATAGCGTTTCAATTAAATTAATAACAAGTATTCATTTTATATATTCGGGACATGAAAATGTAAACATGAAGTTAGTCATTCATTCATCTTTTTATATATATATATATATATATATATATATATATATATATATTTATATTTTAACCATACTAGCCGCTGCGTGACCAGCATGGTCACTTTTAGTTTTAAATTTCCTTTTGCAAAACAACACAACTGAAAGTGACATATGTAAGGAATGTTACAATTACCTGTCATCATAAATATATGTTGTTAAGGGGTATTCTCTATTAAGCTGATTCTAAAACATCGTGATCAAAAAATGTGAATTTCCATTACCTTAGAACAGAGTTAAAGATAAGACTGAGAAAGCCCACATCAATGATTTTAAAAATTACATCCCTCTTTGTATGTACTATTTTTCAAATTAAGATATCTATACTTTATCATTACAACAAATAAGAAATTATGGGTGAAAATTTGAAATATAGTGTTGATTACACCACTCTCTGTATGAATTACTGTTAACAATTCAGATATCTACACTTAATCATATTAAATAATAAATTGCTGGGAAAATTTCTTCGTTTATAAAATGGAGCAAAAATTCAGCAATTTTTCAAAATTAAGATATCTACACTTTACCATTACAAGAAATAAGAAATTGTTGGGGGGAAATTTTAAATACAGTGTTGATTTCATCACTCTCTGTATGTATTACTGTTCACAATTCAGATATCTACACTTAATCATATTAAATAATAAATTGTTGGGAAAATTTCCTCACTTATAAAATGGAGCTAAAATATAGTGTGGATTTCAACTATGATATTCATAAAACTTCTTGATATACAGATTTGAGTATTTCAAAAGTAGGAGATACTAAAGCGACAGAATCAAAAGAATGGATTCTAGATAAACCTACATACAACTGTCCATGGTTAAACACTGGATTTGATAGATCTAAACATGTATTATCAAAAGATCAGCGGTTGTAACTTATGCCGCCACTACACACACGCGGTTTTAAATTGCGGACAGCCGCTGTTTACATCCGGTAGTTGCAGCCGTTGCCATTCGAAGTGTAGAAATATCGTAGATTTTTGTGCCGCATACCTACGCGTTTTATATATAGGGATTATTTTAACCAGATATTACAATAATATCAAATTTTGTATTTTCGGAAAGTTGCAAACTCGGCACATGGATAGTGATATGTTCAAAAGTGTCTGTACGGTAGCGTGCTTTTCAAAGCGAATACCTAATATAACCGCAAAATATTCTTACATTTTTTTGAAGTGTTTTATTGAATATTTCTAAATTACCAGCACACGTGGCTTTCATATGAATTTCTAATATTTTAATAAGGTTATGAACCCTTTTTTTTATTGGAATGTTTACTTAATAACCGTCAAGTTTTGACGGGTACCATCTAGTTTAATAATAATTAAGTTGCTTATATGGAATTTTAAAAAAAGTTTATTTTTAACAAGTTTTCCGTACGTAATCCCCCTTTTTAGTATTGGCTCTGGGTCTCATATAACACGGTTTCACACAACACGGCCTTTTCTAGGAACCTATCTACCGTGTTATAGGAGGGTTACCTGTACTAGCTGAAAACCCGCACTTCGCTACGGAGTACATTCAAATTAAATACAACTGTCAATGTATGCAATTAATGCCAATATATATATATATATATATATATATATATATATATATATATATATATATATATATATATATATATATATATATATATATATATATATATATATATATATATATATAATAAATACGACGATCAATGTATACAATTGATGTAAAAAAGTACATTTATAAAAAATCGTAAGGCATATTTTATAGACAAAATAATGTAGAAGAAAATATTCAAATTAAATCTAATAGGACATATTAAAGAATATAGTATAGTTAATATAGTACAATTTGAGGAACATATTTTTACTGTATTTTAATATTTTTTTAGGTAATATCCAATCGTCTGCTGCATTAGCAAGAAAAGAAAAATATTTTTTTGTCTATTTCGCTGTTATGACGTGACGATAAATTTATTTAAAGTACCAGAAAAAGAAATAACGTGATCAGCATTTAATAAATTAAATTCTAAAAATTAATCTTTAAAAATTCACCAAAAATCAGAAAATGGAGATAAAGATTCGATAAAGATTTCATTTTAAAGAAATTTTTATGATCTTTCTCGTAATATAAATTTTATAATCCTCAAATTATTATTTTAAATGCAAACTTAAAAATGTTACTAAAACAGCTTAAAAATTTATTTTAAAAAAAATCAATGAGGAATTTTTCAAAAATCTTTCTTAGTGCATCCCTACACTATAAGAAGAATCGTCATGTAAAATTTCAACCCTTTAGGTCCAGCGGTTTGATCTATGCGTTGTATGTCAGTGAGTCAGTCAGTTACGGAACTGTTATATATATATATATATATACTCATGGACAAAAAAATTAGCGCACCAAGAAGGAGTCGTCAAAATGAAACGAAATTTTACATATGTAATGACTACTTTGATATAAGTAAATGATAAGAAAATCAAAGAAAAAGGATAATTTATTTCAGAGAAAAAGGCAAAAGAACGGAGGAGTTAATACTCCGTTGGACCCCCTCTAGCGCGAATACAAGTTCTGTATGATGTCTTGAGACATTTCGTTCCATATTTGCTGTAACCTTGCCTCTAGTTCGTTCAAACTCGTGGGATGCCCAACTCGTCGTCCCAAATGATCCCAGATATGCTCGATTGGAGACAAATCTGGGGATCGGGCAGGCCAAGGAAGGGTAGTAACAGTGCGGAGACAGTCTTGTGACACCCTTGCCGTATGAGGCCGAGCATTGTCTTGTTGAAAAATCGCTCCTGGGAGCCGTTGCATGAGTGGCAACATATGTGGTTGCAGGATTTCCTGAACATACCGCTGGGCTGTCATGGTGCCACGGAACAATACTAGGGGTGACCGTGTATTGTAGGCAATGGCACCCCATACCATCACACCAGCTGTGGGAGTGATGTGTCGCTGTACAGCAAAGGCAGGATTGAAGCGTTCACCACGGGCTCTCCACACACGAACACGATTGTCATCACTGCCGAGATTGAATCTGGATTCGTCGCTAAAGACGACCTGGTTCCATTCCGCTGCAGTCCAGTTTCCTCGTGCGCGGCAAAACTCCAAACGGAGGCGTCGATGGGTGGGCGTCAATGGCAACACACGTAATGGGCGCCGCAATATACCAACTGTCCTTCAGCCAGGCGCCTTCGTATGGTTCGAGAAGACACAGAGGCCCCTAGTGAAGGTGCTACCTGTGCCTGGATGGCGGCCGATGAAGCAGTTGGCTGTACGCGTGCATTTCTTACGATGTGGCGGTCTTCTCGACGACTGGTCTGTCGAGGGCGTCCTGAGCCTGGTCTTCGTGTACATGACATCTCTCGGGTCCACTGGTCCCAACACCTCCTCACAACACAGAGAGGCCTAATTGACGAGCTACTCGCCTAGCTGACCACCCAGCTTCCATCATCCCGATGATTCTCCCCCTCTCAAACTGTGACAACTGCTTATATTGTCTTCGAACACGGCGTAATGGCATGTCTATCTCAGCTCTTCCTTTGTAAATGATTCAGCACACTCAAACAAGCTTTGGTTACCTGTTTTATACTCCACAGAGTACGATGTTCAACGCCCTCTGCCGGCTATACGTAATGCGCAATCACGCTGCATTTCTAATCATTTGCATATCTCCCCGACATGTACCTTCATTGCAAGTTTCGTTACGATCCCGCAATTATTTCTTGGTGCGCTAATTTTTTTGTCCATGAGTGTATATATTAATATTATGGTGCCAGGTATAAAGAGCTTAGGTAAAAAAAAAAGTGATTTTTAGATATTTGTTAGTATTGATAAAAAACAAAAATCTTTTGACTTGTATAAAAGGCTTAAGTCTATCAATTTTGTATACAAAAGTACATTTCTTTGTACAAAAGACTCAGTCAAAATTATTGTTCTGCGATTGGTATAAAAGCCAATATCTTGGTATATTTAAATCACTGTTTTTGACTTAAGCCCTTTATACCGGGCACCATAGATATAGTCTTGTAACCGGCCATTGGGAATTAAAGAAAAATTAATTTTATTCCAATGATTCTGGAGTTTATATCTTTTACAAAGTGTATAAGTAATATTTAACTCTGAAAAAAATTTCCTATTACTCTAAAGAAAAGAAAAGGATTAATTCTAGGTATCTGAATATTAAGAGCTCAATTATACATTTAATTAGATTCGGATTATTCGATTACATTAGATTCGATTAAATTCATCATTATTCGAATACAGTCGATTATTCATTCGAATACGTGAAATCATACCTTTTGTAAATTCAACCCACGGCCAAAACGGATCTAACGTTTTATCTCCTTTCTATGCTACTTCTCATTTAACAACGTGTCAGTGCTTACGCGACTGAGAAAACCGAGTAAGTTGTCATCATCGTTTTTTAAATAACTTTTTTACTTAATTATTCATAATGGATACGCAGATGTTAGTAGATAATTTTTATCGCCGAGTTTCGTTTCATACCCTTTTTCAGTTGTGTTGAACCTTTTCTTATCGTCAGTCTGTCAGGGGCACGTGTCATTCTATATTTCATCATCTTCTCTTCGCTAGACTGGCCTTTAGATACCTATCACATCGTCTGACAAAAAATTCGATATTTCAATAGCTGCCATTCAAACCGTCTTTCCCTCCATTCCAGGAACCTTGTCACACTTGATGACAGTGGAACAACATGGTTTTGAACTTTTATTTTCCTGGAGAGAGATTTTTTTTCTTTCTCTAGCGATCCTGAAGGTGGTTTTTTTTTTAGAGGGCTTTGTACTTTATCAGGTTAGGATTTACTAGCAAAGATGGCCAGAGCTGCAATGTTATGTAGAACCACGCCAGACTTAAAACTCTTATATTAGAGTGTCTTGATTTTTCCGCGATGCCTTTATTTTTGAGCTGAGGCATATCGTTGCTTCTTTTTACTGATTAAAATGAGTCTTTTTTTCATGCTTTGAAAATAAATCTAAGGTTATATTAGAAAAACAAAAAAAATATGATGGTCCTGTATAGTTGTTTACTTTTGACATTGATACCTTTTCGAATGAAAGGCAAAAACATCCATGTCAATGGTAATGCGTATGTATGTAAATGTGTGTGTATATGTATGTAAATGTGTGTATATGTATGTAAATGTGTGTATATGTATGTAAATGTGTGTATATGTATGCAAATGTGTGTATATGTATGCAAATATGTGTGTATATCTATGCAAATGTGTGTATATGTATGTAAATGTGTATATATGTGTGTATACATATATTATATTAATGTGTATATATATATATATATAATATGTGTGTGCGTGTATGTATATGTATTTAAATGTACATACATATATATATATGTATGTATGTAAATGTATATATATATGTATATGTGTGTGTGTGTGTGTGTACACGTATATGTATGTATGTGTGTATAATATGTAAATGTGTATATATATATATGTGTGTGTGCGTGTGTATAGTATGTAAATGTGCATGTATATATATATGTGTGTGTATATGTATAAGTATGTAAATGTGTATATATATGTGTGTATGTATATGTATGTATATTCATGTGTAAACAGATGCTGGTAAACAGAAAACATTAAATGCATTTCCAATCTCCCCCTGACTTTGATTCTTTTAGTTACGCTTTTACCTCATTTTGAAAAACGTATGCAGTTCTTAGTTCTAATACGCTTCCGATTATTTTAATACTATTATTATTATTATTTTAGGGGGGGGAGTAATTCTTATTTTTGAAAGTTTGTAACAATAGCCTGCCAAGGGAGGGAATAAAGGATCGATCTCGAGTTTCCAAACTTGAGTGCGGTATTCTAGGAAGTGAGCTATCCTGTCATAACGAGGAAGTGTTTTTTTACAATGATTTTCCCCAACATGAGTGTCGGCAATAAGTAAAAGAACCCGTACTGCTGATTTCATGAGAACATTTAATTTTTCTGCAATATGTAAGCCCACCTCATGGTCTTTTTTTGCCATTCTAGTATCATTTAGAGCTGATTCATACGAATCTTTCAGCTCCTACTTAAAAGGGAAAAATGTGACCTGCCAAAGGAAGTTAAGGCTGCTATGTACTAAGAAAAAAATCGTATTTCCCTTTTCCTCTTCTTGCAGACTCTTGTGGTGGGAGGTGTCCAGTTGACAGTTCGAGAATTCCAACCCCCTTAAGATTGACATTTTGAGGGATTAATGGCTCTCTCTATATAGGGGGGTTAAGCGCTGCCCCCAAATTTTTTATTTGAAATATATATTTGTCAACTATTTACAGGTACATAAATGCTGATAATCAAATAAAATAGGTATTGTCAGATAGCCTGAACTTCTCTGCAAAGCGCTACAGGATTCATTTTATAAATTTCGTCCACCGAAGGAATTTATGAGCATTTAAAACACACTATACTAGATTTTTCCCCGAATAATTTAAATTTTAAAATATTAATTGCATTTTAAAAAAACGAAAAATGTACCCAAATGTAAAATTTCGTTCTCTTTGACAGAGTACAATTTTTTAAAAAAAATTTTTGAATACAAGTCGGAAATCAGTGGACAAATTTTCTCCATAGGTTAACATTGAGGTGAGCAAATCCAATGCGGTTAGTACATAGCAGCCTTAATAAAAGCGTGTACAACGTTGCCACTGAGATCTGCTACTTTGTCTATGAAGGTCGTTACTAATAGGGGTAGCGTTTAAGACACATCATACATACTTGAGAACTTGGAAGCTAGTGAGATAAATGTCTGATGTGTGCTTACTGACCATTTTGTCAAAGCAGTTGGCAAATAACCGTCGGACACTTCGAATGTTATCTCAAATATAATAGTGATTTGATCTTTTATCAAAGAATTATCATACACTATTCAATCAGCATTTTATAGATGATCGTAGCTGTCAGATAGTAAGTTAACAGCACGGTTGTTATCCTTACATCTCACACCGTGAATATAAGTAAATATATTTATATTCACGGCGTGTAATATAAGGATAACTTATGTATGTATGTATGTATATATGTGTGTGTGTGTGTGTGTGTGTGTGTGTGTGTGTGTATATATGTCTATATGTCTATATGTATATACAGAGGCTGTTCGAACGTTTTTTTTAGAAGATTTTGGTAAGCGGTAATAAAAAATCGTTTGCTACAAAAGAAATAATTGCAATTGTACTATGTTTTTAAAAGTCAAAATTATCGTCTGCGGCTTGAAAGTTTTGTTTTTATTCAAAATGCTGTTTTTAACAAAGCAGTGGTTCGAAGGCTACATTTATGCTCTTTACGAAGAGAAATATGCATATTCCGTTATCCAAAAACGATGTGAGAGTCATGGTTTTGTGATATCTAAAGCGTCGATAGGTAATATCGTCAACAAGAAAGGAAAAAAAACGTCAAATTGGAGCCTCAAGTGGGACAAAAATTCCAAACAAGTATCCAAGGAAAAAACGGACATCTTCGACTATTGCAAAGGTACGTTGTTTAATGTTAAAAGAAAATCCCCCTAGTCAAAGAACAGTTGCAAAATCATTAAAATGCTCGGTGTCCACTGTAAACAAAATGATAAACGTTGATTTAAATCTTAAGAAAACGAAAAAACGCAATGTGCATCGTCTTCTTCCAAATCATATCGCTGAACGCAGGACACGCTGCAGAATTCTATATGAGAAACACTTATCCAAAGAAAAATGGAAAACAATTGTCACAATAGATGAATCATGGGCGTATTTAAATGATTGCAATAAAAAAAAGAGCCATTTATTATTATAAAAGGGGGGAGAAAAAAATTTAAGTACGAGGTTCAAAGAATCGAAAGAAAGTTTTTCTAAGGGATTTATGATTGTTGCTGGTTTTTCTTATAATGGCAAGTTAAAAATAAAGAGAGTGGAAAAAATGTCAAGATTAACTCCAAATACTATCAGGAACATATTTTATCGCCAATTTTTCTGAATAAAATAGCTAGCACTCACAAAGCTAGCAGTCACACATCAAAATCCACTGTAAATTTCCTAAAAGAAATGGAACAAAAAACTGGTATCAAGGCCATACCCTTCACTTATATCCCTACTAAATCTCCCGATGTATCACCTATGTTTTTTTGTGCTTTCGGACTTTTAAAATCTGCATTATCCAAACGTCGTCCCAAAACCCTTACAGGACTCTGGAAAGCTGTTCATGAGGAATGGGATAGAATACCTCTTCTGACACTTCAAAAGGCATTATTATCCTGGAAATTGCGGTGTCGAAAGATAGTTCAGAATAAGGGATGTCAAATAGAACATTTAAAACACAAGAATTTTATGTAATTTAGTTTTGTGAATACAATATACATCGTCTAAAAAATGTGTGAACAGCCTCTGTATATGTAAATATATATACACTGCTCAAAAAAATTAGGGGAGCAATCAAAGAAGTTAAGAAAACCGTGCGAGACAGCCACGTATTGGCATAAAATGGATAGTACACGCGTATCAATGCGCAATACAGAAAAAGGACGTAAAAAAATTTGTAATTAAGCTTTAATTCTTTGAAAATATGGAAAAACATGAATGATTTACGGCAACAATTTGGTTACATGTAAACGATAAAAAAAAAGTACCGTTTAGAAATGATGCAAGATTTTTAATATGGTGTGTGGTCTTCTCGAAGAGCTAAGACTGCTGCACACCTGTTTTCCATGGATGCGATGATGTTATCGATAAGACTTTGGGGAATACTATTCCACTCCTCAAGAAGTGCAATCTCCAAGTCTCGGAGAGTAAAAGGAGACCTTGGTCCCGCAGCAATGCATCGTCCGAACATGTCCCAAACATGCTCGATTATATTCAGGTCAGGAGAGCACGCTGGCCATTCCATACGCTGTATTGTTTCAGCTTCAAGTATGTTCTCCACAAGACGAGCTGTATGCGGTCTGACATTATCATGCTGGAAAACAAAGGAATCGCCAATGGCTGCAGCGTAAGGTATGACATGAGGTCTTAGTATCTCGTCTGCATACCTTCGGGCTGTCTAAGTACCATTCCGAATGATATGCAGGTCCGTACGTCCACCTATGCTGATTCCACCCCATACCATAAAACCAGCTCGTCTGTATCATGACCTTTCTCGAACGAATGTGGGGTTATTTCGAGTGCCCCTTTCCCTCCATACCAAAACACGTCGGGTGTCACACTCCAGACTGAATCGGGACTCGTCTGTAAACAGCACTTGGCTCCAATCATGTTACTCCCAATCTCGACGTTCAGCAGCCCATCTTCTTCGGGCCGCACGGTGGCGTGAGGTCAACGGAATGCAGACCATTGGCCTACGTGCATAAGGACCTCCCTGATGAAGCCTATTACGTACTGTTTGGCTAGACACCCTTCGTCCTGTTCCCAAGAGCAACTGTCTTTGCAACTGAGTAGCATTGTCTGTTCTGTTTCAACGAGCTGTTAACAGTATATACCGGTCATCAGTTGCTGTATTGGCGTGTGGCCGACCTTGCCCTGGTCGACGTATAACATTCCCTGTTTCTTGGAATCGATTCCACAGCCTTGCAACGACACTTCTGGCGACTCCAACAGCGTCCGCGACACTACGTTGTGTTTGCCCGGATTCAAGTCTGCCTATAATACGCCATGCCATGGATTCCGGTAAATCACGTTGTTGAGACATTTTCAAGTCACCTTTTCTCAAAAAGAATAACTGAGCAATCGAATTTCACAGTTATGGCAGTGAAACAGACGTTTCTGCAACATCCCGATTTCCGCCCTTATGTTCTTTTTCTGGTTTTTGACGTCATGAACTTTGATTTGCATATGAAGTGTTGTTCTTCTGTTTCCTGCTAGGCTTTAAATTATGGATTATTTATTTTATGTTACTTATCGGTGTAAGTATTTCCGTAATTTCGTTAAAACCATGTGCTCCCCTAATTATTTTGAGCAGTGTATGTGTATGTAAATGTGTGTGTGTGTGTCTGTCTGTGTATGTAAACATATAACGAGTTATACCTAAAGATGGCTTCGGTGTGTATCCATGCCGATTAAGTAATCTGCTTCAATCACGGGACACGGAATCTATCCGCATCACGGAGTAGATATAAAAGACAAATGGCCCGAGCCGCGAAAGCTTGAAACCAATGGCATCCACACTGGGGCATCCTGGTTTGACCCTAATCCAACAATTCGCCTGTCTTCACTTTCACTTGGCGGAGGCTGCTGAATATTTTGCAGTCAGTAGCTGAAGGCAGAGGCTTTTGCACAAAAAAAATTTAAATGTTCTAGAGAAGTCGGAAATAATCCACGAACAGGACAGGTCAGACTTTGACTGTCAGCAAAAATGTGGGGTTTAGAGTTTTTGGAAATAATTTCAAATAAATTCGAGTAGTTTATTGGCTAAAATTAAATTTATTAATAGACTTAATTAAAATTAGGAAAGTTTCAAAATAATTTACCAATAAAATCAAAATAGCATTAATTTGAAGGTAAATTTTGCTTTCTATTGTTTTTCACGTGTTGAAAAAAAAACTAGAGAAAAATTATATGAAGAGCGTTTTGCGTTGGTGACATTATTTCTATATTTCGCAGTGAAATTTTTAGGTTCAATGATAAATAAGACTACTTTGAAGTAGTTAATTACTGTACCTAATCATTCAATGTAATTAAAATGCGTATAATATTTCATGTAATTTAAAAATACAAATTTTTGTACAAAGATAAAAAAGAAATATACTTTTCTCTTCATAAAGTGATTCTTAAATCCCTTCATGAAGACTTTAGATATCTTAGTATGTCTAAAATTATAAAAGCTATCAGAAATGCATTAAACAATTTTTTTTTCAACTGAATAGGTAAATGGGATTTTTTAACGGAGATAATTGTTAGGTTTCAACATTTCAAAATGGAAGGATAAGGAATTTCAAATTTAAATACTGCTATTATACACTAGTTATCAAAAATTAAGGAAAAATCCCAAAAAGAGGGATAACACGTTCAAAACTAGGCCAATCTGTTTAAAATTTGAATATGTTGTTAAGTAAAAGGTGCTGAACAATTACTACATTATGCAAAATAGTGGCGCTGCAGTCGGAATACGTCATTTGCGAGGAGCATAAAAGTGCATGTCTCAGAACAAGGCGGCAGTTGTCGCTGCGAGGCTGAGATTAGACATCTAGCATAGCCAAATTGTAACAATGACCTCAAGGCATCATTGACCGAAGAACTGCGGTGGCGAGCTATTGGGAGACTACAGGCAGGTTAAGTCAGACAGAAGTGGCCAGATGGCTAAATGTGAGTCCGTCCGTGGTTCATAGACTTTGGCAACAATTTCTAACCATGGATTCGGCATTCAGGAGATTCATTCAAGGACGGCATATGCCATATTACAGCCATACGCCATATTAAAGGTACTTTTCCTATACCAAACTGACACATCCGATTTGTTCATTGTATACATATGCTAGTTTCTACAATACCATAATTGTCTGGCGATTTCTTTTTATGCTATTTTATACCTACCTTTGTGTTGTATAATGTGTATAAGTTTCATAAAATTCTACGCATAACTATTTGAGTAATCGCTACTTTTGTGACTTAATTTTTGATAACCTTAATTTTTGATAACCAGTGTAATATCTGGCTTAAAAGGTTGTGTTAAATCAAAATATTAAATTTAGATACGGAATCATATACAAATAAAAAAATAAATATAAATTTCATTCCAAGCAAATATAAATTAAAATTTATATTTGATTTTTATATTAAATTAATATTTTTGTTGAGAAAGTGAAAAATTACTTTTTCTGCTTATTCTTTTAATCTGAAATATTTAAATTTCTTTAACTAAAGTTCTGATTGTTGTTCTTTATATGTAAGAACTAGCTGAAAACCCGCACTTCGCTACGGAGTACATTCAAAGTAAAAACAACGATCAATGGATGCAATTAATGCCAATATATATATATATATAATAAATATGCGATCAATGTATATAATTGAGGTAAAATATATATATGTATATATACATACATATATATATATATATATATATATATATATATATATATATATATATATATATATGTATATATAAAAAAATCGTAAGGGGTATTTTTATAGACAAAATAATGTAGAAGATATTTAAATTAAATCTAATATAAAGAATACTAAAGATTATAGTACAGTTAATATAGTACAGTTTGTAGAACATTTCTGTTACTGTATTTTAATTTTTTTTGGATAATGTCCAATCGTCTGCCGCATTAGCAAGAAAAAAAAATATTTTTTTGTCTATTTAGTTTTTATGCACGTGACGATAAATTTATTTAAAGTACCAGAAAAAGAAGTCACGTGATCAGCATTTAATAAATTAAATTCTAAAAATTAATCTTTAAAAATTCACCAAAAATCAGGAAATTGGGGTAAAGATTCGAAAAAGATTTCATTTTAAAGGAATTTTTATGATCTTTCACTTGATATAAATTTCATAACCCTCAAATTATTATTTTAAATGCAAACTTAAAAAAAGTAAAAAAACAGCTTAAAAATTTTATTTTAAAAAATCTAAGAAGAATTTTTCAAAAATCTTTCTTAGTGCGCCCCTACACTATAAGAAGAATCGCCATGCAAAATTTCAGCCTTTTAGGTCCAGCGGTTTTGTCTGTGCGTTGTATGTCAGTGAGTCAGTTACGGAACTGTTTTATATATAAAGATTAGGAATAGTTTAACTATATCTTTTAACTTTTTGAGGTAAAAATGAACAGTTCAAAAAAGTATAAAATTGAATTCTATTTCTGTTATGAATTTGTAGAACTAAAATTCAATCCACAGAAATATCTGCATTAGGAAAGGGTAATAGATATTTCCTTAATTTCTTAGACATTTTATTATTAACATTATTGGCCTCTTTGGGGGGAAATATGCCACTTAGATTAAGAAAAAATAAAATATTTATCATTTTCAAACATATTCTCGATTCCATAAAGGAACGAGAAAATAGGTGAATTATCGTTATTAACTGCTAGTATACGTCATTGGTTTTGCGTGGAATGCAGATAAGAGTGTTCTTCTATGGTGGCTTTACTTTCCCTCTATGTTTGCGTAATGGTTGGGGGCACTTCCTGTATCTTTACTCCATGATCTTTATATGCCACATTACCTGTTTGAAGAGAGGCACTTTGTTAACGATCAGTTAGACGTATTACCAGTTAAAGAATCATTAACAGGTAAAAAAAAAATAACGACCTGTAGCAGAAACCTTTTAAACATTGTGCTGCTTGACATCAATTAATAAACGTCTTTGACTATTAGTCAAGTATTTAGAACTAATGACCCAAAACATCAAGATTTTTCCAGCTGCGTCATCCAGCATTACGGTTGATCACTTCTAGTATTTACGAACCGACTCAAAGGTTGTCGATGGAGTAAAAAGATATGCATAAAGCCATTTTCTATTCTAACAATGTGAAAACTCACTTTTCAGGCTTTTTTAGTCGTATAGCACTTTTGGCTTGTGCTAATTTTCGGAACCAGTGCTAGTGGCTTTGAATACCATAGTAGTTATGAGTGTTTACAGCCGTTCCTAATCGGTTTTAAGCGGTTGGTACCAATCAGTTTATCTAAACTAAACTAAACTCATGGTACAACAGTCCGCTGCAGACCAAGGCCGGCAGTGCCCATCTCCGCTTTCTTGACCTTGGGCTTGGGGTGCCATACAGCACATGTCTCAGGTGGTCAACTTGGCGTGGGACCCCCAGAGTTTAGTTCCCAAGCAAGCTTGGTCCTTATTTACCGACCCAGTCAAGGGATGAAAGGTTTAGTAGACCTTTCCCAGTCGCAGGATCTAACCCTGGACCTGTGGTGAGGTAGCTTGAAGCTTTTAGTCACTAGGTCCCCAGGCGTCATTCAGTTTGTCCCTCGTGTTAAAAAGATGACCTTAACATTCCACATCAACCAATCAACCATACGCTACACGAATTTGGTTATCTTTCAAGAGGGGTTTTGTGAAATAGAGGGCACCTGTTAGGTTCAACCTCATATAGACTTTTATTCCAAAAATAAGAAAGCTTTTAAAGTATAAAATATTTTCCGTTGTATTCCGATAACTAAACGTCAAAGTCATATTTGTCAGCATATCAAACTGATTTTCGTCAAGTTAAATAAGAACTAATAATGAAGGTACTGTAACATTTTTATGACGAAACATGATTAAAAAATTAGCCATTTATTGTGGAATAATTAATACACAGACACATGACGTATTTCAAAAGAAAATGTCTGTTTTTTTTTGGTAAAAATTAATATATTTTATGCTCAACAGATGTTGAAAAATAAAACTTTTGTGCTGAAGAAAACTTTTGGGAGATAATGATATGCGAACGAAGCATGTACACTATAAACTAGAGAGGGCAGTGCAAGTACTAGCAATCTAATTCTATGTAATGGCACGGTAAACGGCGAAAAACACGAGAATGATAATGTGTCTTGTATTGCCACTTTTCTCAATAGTTTAATCTCCCCAAATCGTTTTAACTGTCATATTTTTTTTGTTTTTTTTTGGTGCTGAGTTCTTTACTTTAAAATGCCAAGAAAATCACTTTTTGAGGTCACCGATCATTGTGTGCAAGCGTTTTTTTTTTAAATCTTGTTTTTGGACATTTTAACAATACTTTAACATACATTGACCTATTTGCAAGAATTTTTAAATTCTAAAATAAATTGTGGTTGGTTGCTTTATTGATTGATTGGTTGGAGGAGAGCACTACGGTCAATTTTTGCTACTCAAGGACTAATTTGAAAGGGTAAACTGTTGAAATTTGGTTACGAACGGCTATAAACATCCATGTCGACGATGAGACTCTAACCCAGTGATGCGCAAACTGTGGGTCGCCACCCACAAGTGGGTCCCTAAAATAACTGAAGGAGTCGCGTGTAATCTGAAGTAAATTTATATACTATTTCATTATTTAATTAAAAATCTACTTTAGACTTTCTATAATTACATATTTTTAATATTTTTATTTATAGTTTTATAAGTTTAAAAATATCGCACTCCGGCGAGAAACGTGATACAACTCAAAAATGTAGCATTTGAGAAAAATAAGCTTAAACAATACTACCGTAAAATCTTGACTATAATACCCACACGTGTATAATACGAATGCTTGATTTTGCGCGAAATTTTGGGAAAAAATTAAAATTCGACTATAATACGCACCCATAACTTTTCAATATTTTATTTAAAAATTGCACATATACTTATCAACATAAATAAAATTTGTAATAAAAATAAACGAAAGCGTCAAATTCGGTAGAAAAAAACTTATACCTTTAATTCAAAACAAACAATACTGTTATATTATTAGTCTTATCACTTTCACTGGAATACAGCTCATCTATTCTTTGTCGTTTATTCAATGTTTAAAGCTACGTTTTTTTTGTACACGAGTATAATACGCACCCTCATTTTTGCGGACTAATATGTGAAAAAAGTGTGTATTATACTGAAGATTTTACGGTATACAGCTTGAACTAGCATTACTATAAAATTGATACAATATGTGGACAAATCGTCCTCGTGTGGACAAATTGCGTGATAGAGATGTATCGCTTTTCGTGCACGATGGGGCACTTCATACATATTTTTCAATGACATAACCTCAAAATTGCCATTTTTTGACCTGTGTCACTTTTCTTGCCGGGGTGCGATATGTTATGATATTGTTAAAATAAGGGGTTCAACAGTCTTGCAATAAAGACTTCATCAGCAATAGGCTATACTTTCATTACTATTTTCATATTCCTATCTGTGAGAGACTAGGTTTATAAATCTGGATTTAAAAATAATTTATTTATTTATTACAAATGTCCGGAAGATTGGCTATGACGTCATTTGTTCACAGTAAAGGGCAAGACTGCTGGCCATTCATTTAAGGGGGAACCGTATAGGTGGCCAGCATTACTCCCGGTTTCGTAATTTAGAACCTAGTCAAGTGACGAGACCGGAACACTTGACCCCGCACCTCCAGAGGTAAATTTGAGAACTTGGAGGACATTGAAGCCACGACAGATGTTACATGAACCGGCCACAGTTAGTGAACACGGCGGTGGATTTTGTCAGCAACCAGAATCGTAATCGTAACCCTCAGATCACTGGCTCGACGCTTTTGCCAACCGGGCCACCGCGTACGTAACGCCCATAAAACTCAAAACAGTTGATTTTTGAGATGTGACATTGTTCTTCTAGGACTGTGATATAAACCTTTATAAATGGAATTCCTCGAACAAGTAGTCTTAGACTGAGTGCTGCAGTCTCCAGTCTCACCTGCGTTGTCGTAATGCACACACTTTGCAGCAAGATTTAAGTCAACCAGATGTTAGAGCAATATGGACAAGCCTTTTTGCTTTTGTATGCATAGTTTTGGAGTGTTTCTCAAAGTGTTAAGCGTCTCGTTAATTTTACAGCAATATGGACAGGCCTTTTTGCTTTTGTATGAACAGTTTTAGAGTGTTTCTCAAAGTGTTAAGCGTCTCGTTAATTTTACAGCAATATGGACAGGCCTTTTTGCTTTTGTATGAACAGTTTTAGAGTGTTTCTCAAAGTGTTAAGCGTCTCGTTAATTTTACAGCAATATGGACAGGCCTTTTTGCTTTTGTATGAACAGTTTTAGAGTGTTTCTCAAAGTGTTAAGCGTCTCGTTAATTTTACAGCAATATGGACAGGCCTTTTTGCTTTTGTATGAACAGTTTTAGAGTGTTTCTCAAAGTGTTAAGCGTCTCGTTAATTTTACAGCAATATGGACAGGCCTTTTTGCTTTTGTATGAACAATTTTAGAGTGTTTCTCAAAGTGTTAAGCGTCTCGTTAACAAAACCATTTCTATGGTTGGTTAATATGGATAAATGACAAACTAATATATGTTGGAAAGATGAATCAGAAAGAGGAGAGAAACTTAAAAAACGTGTTTGCCGAGTAAAGTAACTAGATGTTATAGTGTTTAGAAGAATTCGACATTTTGTTACCACAAGAGACAGTCGCATTGTTTCTTTCTGACTCTTCAAGGCTGCATTTGAGGCATTGACACAAAGTTTTAATTTCTTTTGTCGACACGTGCTTTTCAGCATCCTTCCCGCATGTGTTCCTCTCCGTGTTAGCACTGCAATATCTGCGATCTTGGAAATGTCTCTTTTGTGCTCGCTAATCGTGGGAATACGATTCGTGTAGCTGGAGCGCAAAGATCAGACAGCCGCGACGTTGTAATGTGTCTGTGTGTGTCGGCAGGGTGACACAAGAAACGGAATTATGGATGGGAGTAATGATTCGGAACGGAACAGGAATTAGCGAGTTGGGGCCAAATGTCGGAGGTAAAAAGTAAATTCGAAGTTATATGTCAGGCTTAGGTTTTTGAGAAATGCTTATGCTCGGAAATTTTGACTATTTAATGAAACCTGAAGGCTTATTCTTCAGAAACTACTCCGGAAAGGTTGGCGAAGACTTATGATTTATCGACATAAATCTTTTTACTCCTCTATGCTTTCTCCGTTTTAACAATTACACATGTTTCGCAAGAATCTGTACGGAGAAAATTGGAGTGCTTTGTATTACCTAGTTTGTTTTATGAAGATTTTTCACCAACTTTGAATTCATTTTTAATATTATGAAATGAAGAAGTATATTAGTCTAAGTATATCCCACTCATTTAGGAAAATCTCCATGAAAGGTATCTTATGCTCCTGAAGATACCCTTGCGAAGGCAAAAATTGGAACCTTATTTCTTTATTTTATTATGTGTTTTCATCTATTGTTGATTTCAATGATGGTAGGTTCAATTGGTATGACTGCATGTTTAATAACACAAGAGAATTGGAACAATTGAATCGGGCAGGTCGAATAAGTTGGGATAATTCTAAAAGTATCTGAGCCGAAGGGTGAAAGTCGTCTTTTGGATAGAAATTAGATCTTTAGGCCGAATGCCGGTTCAACCTCCATATCAGACCAATGACTGGTTCCACGACAGGATTCACTCAGTAATATTTTATATTTAGTGCCTGCGATCCCTTTTTAGATTGTTGATGCCCCCAAAACTTTTTTTTAGGATTGAAGAAGTATCGTTTCCAAATTGTAAACTTTTTGACGATATTCAGTATTTTTAAAGCAAAAGATAGGGAAGGAATTTAAAGAGAAGATATTACCAAGGAACAAAGTAATATCCTCTCTTGAAAAATACCAAACAGATTATATTTAAGCTGTGTTGTGACACAGGATATAATTGAAAGGAAAAAGAACCAACATTAAGTGGAACACAATTCTCAAGACTAACCCCAAATTAAGTAATATTCCCGTATGTCAGTATGTTTTATATCTCTAGAACGATGCCTCTTTTTATGCTTCTAGATTGGAAAAATATTTAATAAGATAGTTTGGAATTGAGAATTAACCTTCGGTTTCAGACTGATATGGATATATTGATAGAAGTGTTGGTCTAATCATTGTTTAGTTTGCAATTTACTTTATTCATATTTTCTGTCCGCCGTTTTTTACTAAGGGAATAGTATCGTGCCGAAAAGAGTGCTCATTTTTAAAATTGCATCCTTAAAATCAACAATTTAACAACGGCCGTTTAATAGTTGTGTTGGAATCACTGAAGACAAGACATTATTATTGGACTTTGTTTTTAAGTATACTTTAATTTCAGTTTCTTCTTTTTAAAAGCACGCATTTACTCCCATATAGTATATAATCACCTATACTATATTGTTGTATTGACTAGTGTTTTCAGACACCTTCTAACAATCACCATCTATAAAAGTATTATTGCTAGATAAAATGTTCATACGCACTATATATTAGGTAATCTATTTATGCTGATTATTAGTGGCAGATCTTCATCAGTAACTGGCATACAATAGAAAGCTGATGTTATGGGTTTTCTTAAGAAAAGAGTTGAACACTGCTTGAGAAACCAATCACTTTGGGCTATTGCCACTCGTATTGGACAAATCAATTGTAGCACTCACTGTACAATTCTTCAGATGTTTTGTTACATGGTCAGAGTTAGCTGATGAATCTGTTGCTTCACTTACAGCTGCTTATAATTTTGAAAGTTTTCGGAGTTTGAATCAGTTTTCAGAGTTTGAATCAGTTTGCAGTACATAATTCGAGGATGCCATTCTACATACTATCTCAAAGGAGACCGTGTACTTTCATGGCTCAGTCATTTTTACCAGTGTAAGATCCATGTGTTATTTAACTGAATCCGTCATAATTGATTTTCAGGGCAAAATCTTTATTCATGTGCCTGCTACATATCTTTTAACAGAGTAAAATTTCCCTTTTTTTTGTAATTTTTAACACCATGTTGGACTTACTGTTTTGATTCTCTTCTGATAACCACAATTAAACAAAACCTAATCTAGCAAGTGCTAATTATATAAAATCATGGAGTAATCTGACCCATAATAGAGTTTAATTTCTTTCAAGGGCTCATTCTGGGTCTGTTTTGTATTTTACAAGCAATTTTATAAATTAATAAGTGGAATAAGGGGCAGAGAGCAGAAAAATTTTTAAAGGGGTGTCCCTGTTTTTGAGGGAAGGATTTTAGGAAAATTAACGAGGAATTTTTTTGTCCAGATTTTTAGAATTCGTAGGCGCTGGGGTAACCCTTAAACCCTCTTTTGCGGTTCCATTACTGATTCAGTAATTGAGAAAGTGAAACAACCTGGTATAAAATGAGGTTGAGACAACAATCTATCGTGAATAAAGTAATGATAAATGGTGTCGCCTGTGTCTTTCAGAATTCTTGTAAATACGTGTGAATAACCCGTAGTTAAAGCTGTTATTTGTATGTTATCTTAAGCTCAAGTATAAAGTATTTACTGTATTCCTACTTGCATAATTTTTGAGTAGTTTAATACGGAGTCAAGTTGTGTTACAACCTCACTACGATGTCAAATCACACCCTTTGGGTGCGACAACACCAATTAATTGGAGATAAAGTCCTACAGCCCATGAAGCTCCGACAAGTTGAAATACCTGAACCTGAACAACACCAATTCAAGTATTCCCAGAATTCAAGCTTACAATAATTACAGTACCATACAAAATATAGCACTCGATTTATCTCTATAAGCTTTAGGCTTTTATTAATGACATTTTGTACTTCCTAGCTATGACTCATTAATTACTATAGTAGAGACACTTTTCTCTCTGAAGTTATATCTTTAACTACAGACAGAGTGCACTCTTCTTTGCTTTATATAAAAGAAAGCAAATGGGGAAGGACACAACTACACATGTTTTGATCTGCGCTATCCGAAACATTAGATTTTTATCAAAGCTAAACGTAAACACCTTTTATAGAAAGAGCTCTCATATGAAACTGTTTGTATAATTTTATTTCACAATTGCGGGGCTTTATATATATTGTTACGAACCAAACGAATCATTGAAAGTTTGTTCCCTAAGACTAAAATTTTTTGAAAAGGTAATTTATCTACTTTTATGACTAAATCTTGTGTGTGGCTACATTACTTTGTTTATTGTATAGTGCTGTGTTAGTAAGGACTTTTTAAATCCGTAAAAATATTTCATCGCGTGGCTGAGATACCTGTTGCATGGTTTAATTGTAATTTATAGGTTAGTTTAAAAAATGCGTGTTGAGGGAAAATTTTTGTAATTTATATCGATATATTTAGAACGTTTATTATGAAAATCCCATGCAAAAACTTGAAGGATATGGGTCAAGCGAATCCATCTTCATTTATCGATACCTAAAACACGCATTTCCCATAAAAAATTTAATCTCGTTTCAATTTCAAAACTGTATTGTTAATAATGTATAAAAAAGTGAAAAGCTCACTACAAGCTTAATGGTAGACGCGGTGAAGTAGAAATTATTTTAGTCATATATTTCCAAGGAGAAATAATGAATGCATCAGTAACAATCAGTAGATAGTTTACACGATTATAATTAGGTATCATTATTAGTAGTAGGATAATTATTTCGTATGACCTCTGCAAATTAATTGGCTTCTGCATTTGCTGTCAGATATCTATTAACTTATCAGTTATATCAGAAATGTCGATAATATCTTTTTATTCATAAAAAAAATATACCTTAAAAATTACAATACTGTAATTCAGTGAAGGGAAAGCTTTTGCTTTAAGCATTTACTAATAAGTAACTGCTTTAAATTGCGGAAGTATCCAATGGTCGCAACACTTGAAACGACCAAGCGTCTATTGCTTCGTCGTTGAAACTTCTTAAAACTACTTTAAGCGGCTGCGACTACCATGGTTTAGACCATCATTCTGATAACATCTAACACATTATATATATAATAGCCCTTGTCTCTGTATAACACTTCCGGGCTGTACTCATCTTTCAATTGAAGCCCTCAGTAAACAAACGGCCGGTTAGGCTTAATTTCAATTTCAGATGTGGATCAGAATTTTTTCTTACCTAAAAAACTAATATCTTCTCCATCAAATCACGTTTGTTCAGCCTATTTTTCTATAAAACATTCAGAACTTAAAAAAAATTGGATGTTTTTAGCTGTATATTTAACAGTTTTTAAAAATCGGTTTACTTTTGCGATGAATTCTGAAAGTAAACAAACTTGAATGTGAATGAATCAAGTAGCTCAAGTATTCATATCGCGTAGTGAGCTGTAAAAAACTGGATGGCAGTCTACTACTCCAATCGCATGAAAAACTAAATAAATAAAAAATAATGAAAGGGTTTGCTTTTACAAGGTGTGGATTAAATGCAATATTGTTAGATAATTCGGGATATTTTTTAACTTTCATATACTTTTCCCATTATGACGTCATTATTAGTATTATGACGTCAAAATGACGGGTTACCTTCTAGTTTCCGTATAACATCAAATTAATCATTTCTTTGTCCTTGCTGGACTCGGATTTCCTTGCTGGAAAGCAAATGATTCGAAAGAAAATCCCCATGGTTCGAAGAGGTATCAGAATTATATATTACGGTGTTCCCTAAGTCTTAATCTATACTAGCAGAGATGATTGACTCGCAGATTCCCATAAGCAGCATTGTGCAGCGTCGTTTGGAACAGAAGATAGCAAATTTTGGTCGTTACATGCCAGCTGGGAGTGTCGTAAAGCATAATCGGGTGACACGACTCGTTCCACTTTGTTGCTTATGATTTGCATGATGGTTTTTTATCAGCTGCGTCAAGTTGTCTACGGTAGATATCCCGAAGTAAAGTCGAAGCTAACCATAAACTTTGTTGCAGTCCATAAAATGGCGGTTCATATTACTTGAGTGATAAATACAATCGTAGAATGTTTAAATTGCAAATAAGCTTTTATTTTCGATACTTTTAGCTGATCGAGATAAGAGCTTACATAATTCTCAATCGTTTGTTTGTCAGATTCATGAGAAATCATTGATATTAATTAAGAATGCAAATGCGCGTAGTACAAAATTTTACAACATGAATATAGGTGACCAAGAAAACTTAGCTTGAAAGCTTGATTAAGAAAACTTAGCTTGTTTGTTACATCAAATCTAGGATCTAAGAGGAAAATTATCTTAATTCTAACATTTGTCCAAACTCTTAGGGCCTGTTCACATAGGAGTCCGTTGCGTTGCGTTAAGGAAAAGATGACGCTGAGACGAAAATAAACCAATCATATGCCTCCAAACGATTAGCAATGAAATTTTTAACGCCTATGATTGGTTTATTTTCGTCTCAACGTCATCCTTTCCTTAACGCAACGCAACGGACTTCTATGTGAACAGGCCCTTAAACGTAACTGCGGACATCAGTATGTCAGGAGAGGTCAACATGTCAGCTAATGCGATTAACTTTCCTGCTCCAAAATATCTGCCTGCGTAAAAGACCGACTAAAAGCACTAAGATTTATAAATATCCCACAGCACACTAAACTTATATCTTTATGATTAACGCAACTTTACCGGAAAAATCGCTAGTCAATACGTAAGTTTAAAATTCTTTTTGTTGTGAATTTTGTTTGTAAGCTATTAATGTCATTACTCCTTTTTTCTAATAAAATATTTCAATTACTGTCTAGTTTTGAGTATAGTGAAATATAAATGAAACAGATTTTGAAAGAAAACTTCAGGTATACATCTATACTATCATCTGTTTAAAAATTTCCCTGGACACACCGCTTCGCGCTCAGAGTTTGCTGTTTTACTGCTAAGCATTGTAGTTCAAAGTCTAACAACTCAAACAGTTCAATGGTTGTTTTCTAGCAACAAGGTATGGCAGGGAAACAGACATGTAGGCGAAAGAATGCTTATGGGGGAGGGGAGACAAGATATTTTGAAGATTTGGCAGTTTCATTTTAGTGACTAAACTTGACACCAAAATAAGCATTTTCGACGAAATGTAGAACATTTTTTTCTGGATTTTATTATTTTTAATCTTATTTCATAGCGTAATTATCACTGCGTTAAAATCACAATGACTGATAATGGGTTCATTTAAAATTTCGTTACTGTCATCTGCCGGTTGAAAGTGTAATCTCTTATTTTAGGAAGGCTTTCTCTCTTTTGGGACGTTGTTAAAACTCGGCATCACTAAATATTTAACCCTTGAAACCATAAAAATGAACACTATTTTTATAATACTAACATATATCAGCTGATGCATCAGTGTCAATTTGAATATTTTATAAATCATTTCAAAAGTCTTGTCTTTGAAAGGGGTATAACACTTTATCCGAGTGGAGTTTTATCAAATATAGGAATCTTATTCTATCTCATCTTCATCCTTTTTTAATCTAATAATCCAGATACTTTCTGCCATCTAATCCTAAGAATTCTTTAAGCACTAAATTTTTCTGCTCAGAAAGCAGATACAATATCAATCCTAGGCATATACTACAGTGAAATTTCTCTATGTCAAGATTCCGAAAAAAGTGGCCGTTTTCAGGGGTGGCTGTGGAAAAGGGGTTTCTTCCAAAATGTTGGCTCTATGGAGTCTTGAATCGGTTCAAAACAAATGTCGCTGTTTAGAGGGGTAGCTGACCAGAGAAGTTTCACTGTTAACGACTAAGGCCGTCCGCACACTGAGCGACTCAGAGGAAACTGAACTGGTTAGCGACTGAAATTGCTTATCGGTTGCAAACTCGTTAGTGATGCGGCTCCGCACACGGGCCAACTCAAAAGTGATTAAAATCAATAGTTTGCGACCTGTCATGGAAGGAAGAACATCATTATTTCGGTCATTATTTTTAGTTAAATTATTATCAGAAATTAATTTATTTTTAAAAATCGTCACAATAGATTGTATTAGATCAATCGTTTAAAAATGGACTGTATATATGGGCGCACATATTCCATACAACAAAAAAAGTTAGAATTTCATTTCATCGCTAGGCAGAAGTCACGTGACTCGTGTAAGTCATTTGGCAGCTTGCCAAAAGAGCGGCTATAACATAGATTGTGTAATAACACGCACAACGCAAGAGAAACTGGCGACTGAAGTTGCTAGCGACTCGACACGTTGAGTTGCCTGCGACTGATTACAAACGCGTTGCTGACGGGTTTGTAACCAGTTGCTCCGTGTGCGTAGCTCCATTCAATTACATAGGTTACGACTCATCACGGACTGGTTTGTGATTGGAGTCGGTTATCAGTTTCTTTTGAGTTGCTCCGTGTGCGGGCGGCCTTAATAAATTTTGATCATTTTCATTTTTTCAAGAGGCTTTTTGAGAGAAAATATAAATACACCAGCCCTTAGCTGAAAGATTTTGAACTATCCTTTGTCTAAAATCAGATGATAATGGTTTTCTACAAGAATAGGCCAAACTTCCCCAACAGTTCTACTCGGTATTAATATGGTTTGAGCAAAATTCCATACATCTTTTGTTTATTCATTCCTTTCTCCCAAGTTTTTTTAGATTTTATTTCTTTTTCAAGATTGAAGGAATTAACCGCTATAAGTTTTATTTTTATGTTTATTTTTACAAATGTAGGTTGTAATATGCTTAAGACGTAAGTGTAATTCACAAGTTGTAGTTTTCCAGATGTGTAAGGCAGATATTCACAAAAGGTTTGAACAGATTAATATAGTTTAAGCAAAATTCAGTGCCCTGTGTGTCAATTAATTTTCCCACTGTGTCGTGGTTTATGATCACCATTTATCTACTTGGCTATGTTGAAATTACAGTTTTGTAAAAGATCGAGACGTTTTTCTTTACTGTCTTTTGTGAAAAAAAAATACGGATTTTATTCTTTTGTTTCGCAAGCGTATTATCTTTATGCACATTCATTACATGTTTCCGGTAAATTTCTATCCCTGTTGAATCTGGAAGCATAAAACAATATCCAACTTTTTCGCATAATACCTTTGTTTAGCTGTTCATTCCATATCTGAATATCTTTGATGCTATAGCTTAGAGCACTTCATCCTCTGTTGAGGATATGAAGAGTTTATTTAATCTGAATTCAGTCGGTTAATGTTGGACCATACTCAAGATTAGATCA
>OU015498.1:36210069-36265069 GCA_907164885.2 Dolomedes plantarius
AATAAGTTTCATTGTTAGTTCTATAAGGTATCCTGTAAATAAAAATTACCATATTATATGCAAAAGAAATGCGCATGGAACATTTTTAATTAGACCAATTTTTGATATAATTAATAATCCATAAATTATTAATATTTCTTCTTTAAATTTTAACCACTTTTACATATCTATGGTACTAATCACATACTAGAATTTCAAGCAAATCCATTCCAAACAAAAAAAGTTAGGTTTGAAGGTCCACTGTCCCCTAAAATATTGTCACCAGGGGCAAAATTTTACCATTTTTTTTCAAATTTAAACTTATTGGTGATAAAACTTATCTGTAAAATGAATATTTAAGAAATCATCAGAAAATCTAGGATAAATACTCAAAAGGAAAACAAATGTTATGTATGTTTTGCGATTGATTTTTATTCAGTGGACCCCAATTTCTTTATCTACATCATTGGATGAAAATTTTATGCATCCAAATTCTCTTCCCCAATGAAGCGCAGTGTATTTATTTATTTATTTATATTTATATGTCTAAATAGTATGTTAAAAAAATAGTAAGAATGAAGGGGGAAAAATAGAAAATTGAGACTCTAGATAGTTTAGCTAATTGCCCGTCTTTAGCAGGCTATGCAAGAGATTATAATATATATATATATATATATATATATATATATATATATATGTCTAAATAGTATGTTAAAAAATAGTAAGAATGAAGGGGGAAAAATAGAAAATTGAGACTCTAGATAGTTTAGCGAATTGCGCGTCTTTAGCAGGCTATGCAAGAGAAATTAATGAGTTTTTTAAATAAATTATTAACAAATATAAAGTAGATCTTAAACAAGCTAGTAAGTTGCTGGTGATATTCGTAAATAAATATCTATCAAATATATATATATATATATATATATATATATATATATATATATATAAAATAATTAGCTCAAATCTGTAACTTTTTCTGCTGTGTTTTATTTAATGCGCCTCATTGAGGATTGATTTTTTTTTAGAAGCGCAGTGGCATCACAGGGCCGTAAACTGTGGCACATTTGACCTCATACAGTCCGGTTTCCTCCATAAACAAGTTAGAAGTAATGTTCCGCGGATTATTTTCCCTTGCTTGTTCTTCATTCAAAAAATGTCGATAAGGAGATAAATCTTTTTCCTTCTCGTTCACAGATCGGTGAGCAGTTTCGTTTACACTGTTGATTGAATATCCCGGAAAAAAAACGAGAGTTAGAAGCTTGAATTCATGAGAGTCATTGCATGCTTGTTTTAATTCGAATTGCATAATCTCTGATAAGACACGGATACGGGACGGGGGGAATAGCCCTTTTCCCAATGTTAGAAGCATGTACTTTCTCGAGCTTCCCTTTGAATACTGATAAGGTAGTAAACTGCTGTTTAGAAATACTAACAAATGAGCATTAGGTGACTCAAAGTCTGAGATCTAAATCTTTCGAGGGAAGTGATAGTCTCACAACGTGTAAAACATTTTCAGTGACTGAACAGAAGCCTTGAACATTATGTAACTATAAATAGCTAGTCGTAGTATTTACGGTACACTTCATTAAACTTCTAACACGCATTTGAACGTATTAGAAGAAAGCAATTTCTTTCATTTAACATCTTCCACCTTTAGAAAATTTTGCCTTAACAGAATATAGAACAGAGGATGGTGGTTTTTAGGGCTCTACAGCATTTTTTTAGTGTGTTGTGGCTTATGCCCCTTGATCTACAATATAACAGATCAAGTCCATAAAGGCAATTGGGCAGAATGGTGCGGCTCTGGTTTTGAATAGCGAATTTGAGTCCGATTTGGCTAAAGGATCGGTCCCGCAAATTTTAACCGAGTGGAGTAATGAGACGGGTACACTTAACCCCACACCTCCAGAGGTAAATTTTGAAAACTTGGGGGACATTGCAGACACGACAGATTTTTCGTGCACCAACCGCCATTAGTGTTCACGGCGGTGGATTTGTCAGTGACCGGTATTGAACCAGAGACGTTCAAATCACTGTCTCTCTGCCTTTGCAAACTGGGCCATCGCACCCTCTACATTATCTTCATTTTTTGCATGTTTTTATTAACTCGCTTTCTTGTTTGTTTGTGTGTTTGTCCAGTTCAAATCTTGCAATCGTGTTTAACTAACTTCCCGACTAGCTAGACATTTGAAACTTTTAGATTAGCTCAGAACACGATGACAATGCATTCTTTTGATACTTTTAGCCATCTTTAAGCAGGATTGAATTCATTTTCAGTTAATTTTGTTTCGTAGACTGGTGCAGCCATCTATCGGACGGGACAGGAATGAAAAGTTAAACACAAGTTAACTTCCTATTAACTTCATTCTTTCAAGTTGAAGGGATAATTCATCGAACAAATTTTCAAAAGATATTTATTAATACACAGAATTGTCAAGTTTATATGATTCAACAGAAAATTTAAAAACATGGTATATAAAAAGTTATTTTTATCTTGTAATTATTAGTACATTAAGGTACTGTTGAAGCACATCTTTTAAAAAATATACAGTACTGATTAAATACATATATTTTTAGTTCAAATGCGATATAAAATCATGAAACAAATATAATTTTTGTAAAAATGTCATAACATTTTAAAACAGAGGGAATTTTTGTAAATTTTTTGTACAATTTAGTGCTTACACCAGAGATCCTACAATCAATTAAACTAAATATATTTTAATTTCTTTTATACCATATACTACTGTGCCACTTAATTATGTTCTGAACTAAAAGTTTTACAATATTTCCAAAAATCACTCAAATATACCAAAAGAAGTGAAATAACACTGATTTAAAAAAAAATTATCTTTCTATAAGTACAGCTACCTGTAGAATTATTAAATTAACATATATAGCTTAGCTTTTATTTCAAAACATGTATGTAAAACACTATTAAAAAATTTCATTGAAATATAACGAAAACTTTTTAAATTATTAGCTTTCTCGTTTACAAAAGTAACTGAAAAATGAGTTTTCTAGAAGATGCATTTAAAGATGCTGCTTCCTGTCTTTTAATATAGCTTTCGGTGTATTAAATTGGCCATAAGTTCTCATCTAATGATCGTATGAATAAAAGTAAAGCAGTTTAGAATCCTAAAAGATTGGCATTTGAAATAGAGCAGTAAAATAAATTTCGAATTTTTGCCCCAAAACAGCTATTTTAACGTTTGCAGATACCTTAAGGCAAATCGAACCTTGATTCACATTTTTAAGCCGGTTTCATATGGCTACAAATTTTTTTCATGCTGTTTAATTCGAACTCCCCGATTCTGTTGTTGAAGACCAAGTCCCTAATCCTTTGGCGACCACATTGTTAAGTAATGTTAAAAATTGCTGAGAAAAGTTATTAGGAAATTAGAAGGAAGTTGCATTAGACGCTTTAAACTTAATGTGTTCTGAATTGGCTGGTTTTGAAAAAAATTTGAAATTGTCAAACAAAATTTGGTTTATTTACTACCTTAATGTAAATTCAAAAAATATAATTCCTTCTCGTGTCAGTGATCCTGTATTTCAATTGTGGGCGAAATTCAAAGTACTTTCCCATGACGTTTCAAAAAATTTGCGAGAGATGCTTGTTTCACTTTGACATTTTAGAATGAAATATGTTTGATAGTTTGCTAGAAATGTAAACTAGAAACTTTTTACTTTGCTATTTTTATGTGATCGTTATTCGTATGTCTAGGACTACCTTTCGAGTTACTTGTTTTTACGCTTCAAAAATAGTTCGGAATTTTACCCGAGATTTTTTATAAATATATGTGTAATTCTACGAAATCTGAAAGCAAAAAGATTCGAAATTTTGGCCGCAACATGGATATAAACCTTCTCATATTGTTTTGTATTTTAAGCTTGTTATCTCTCTGTGAGTTCTTAAATAGAAAATAATTCATTGTTGCAGCATACAAATACAGCTCTGAACCGAACCGCTTTATTTTCATGAGAAGGAAGTCTGGGAATTTAACATTTTTCTATTTTTAGGGTAATTTTTGAGGTTTTCTGCGAATTCGTGAATTAATTATTTTTAAATTCTAGATTTTAGGATTGTGTAATTCGACGGGAGATTTAGCGACCACACTGACAATAATTCTTGGTGATAAACTGTGACTCTTTGAATAATACAAAAAATTATCGTTATCTTTACATCATGAAATGCTTACATGTGTTATATAAAAATTAACACAAATATGAAGTATGATCTTGTTTTGAAAGAAATTGGTTTATATTCGATTTTCAGTAGGAGCTTGTGAAGAACAGATAATAAGCTAAGAAGGACCTTTTTAAATCAAGTCTTAAGTAATTTGGATTTATTGAACTAATTATTATACATTTCTTTACAATATGAATTTTAATTCAAATACTACATAAGGCTTCTTTTCTGTTATTTATATTTTTCTTTTTGGGCTGACTAGTAATTTTTTTTTGTGTTGCATGATAAAAACATAAATATAGGAAAACATAATGTTTTTATTTTTCTAAGTTATTACAAAATAAACTGTTACAAGTTATTACTTAGTTAATAGTTAACTAAGTTAATAGTTTAAGTAGTATCTAAGTTAATAGTCAACTAAGTTAATAGTCTACGTTAATAGTTAATAGTTAACTAAGTTAATAATTTATCTAAGCTAAGAATTAAATTTAAAGTCTGTTGGGGGTTTAATTTCCCAAATCTGGATTGCTTAATTCTGTGGACTGTTTTGATGTTCAACACGTAGGTAGAAAAGAAATCTTTCCTCAGTCTGTGGCAATGGTGCACAAATCGCTACCCAAAAGGAGGGGGGGGGGTGGAGGTCGTGAAAAAAATGGGAGGGATAGCGGACACTTTGAAGTAAATTTATATCATATCGAATTATTTAATTAAAAAATATAATTTAAAATTCTATAATTGCAAAGTTTTAATATTTTTACAGAGGTCGTTCGCACTTTCTGGAAACGAATTTGATAGTTAGTTTTTATATATAAATGACGTATTTTTGCGGTGATTTGCTTCCGATAGCCATGGTTCTTGACAGTAGCTCTAGTTCGAATTTTCCATGAAAGTAAACTTTTTCTTAGTACTGTCATGTCAATTTTACTGCATTCCTCTTGGACCGTTTTCCAAAGTCCGTTTATTGTTCTTAGATGCCATTTTCCCAAGTCTCGTTTTAATAACTGAAAGTGCAAAAGTCCGTTGGAGAAGCGTCAGGTGATTTTAGAGGTATTTCTTTAAATGGGATATACTTTATTCCTGTTTCTGATTCTTTCTTTGCTAAATAAGCGGCCGTTGATTTAGACGTGTGACTAGAGGGTTTTGCCCATATGAAGCTCAACTTTATCAATGTACTTTCCATATAAGGCTGGGATTTCTTTTTCAAAAATTGGTCCTAAAATATTCTGTTGACAGTAGAGTGAATTAATTTTGGCTTTACTTGAGACTTTTTTTATTTTTAATTTGCCGTTGTAATAAAATCCTGCAATTATTATGAATCCTTTTTGGGGAACTTGTCTGTACACTGACGGAGCCATTTCGTACGGTCATTCCGGTCAGTTGAGCAATAGAAAATTGATCTTTTTTTATTACAGTCGCTTAAATACACCCATGCCTCATCGAGTGTTACCACAAATTTCCATTTTTCAGCAGCTAGGCGTTTTTCATATACTTTTCTACAATTTGTTTTTCTTTCAGCAATATGCTTTGGGAAAAGCAGATGAACTTTAGGTTTAAACATCTTTTTAAACTTCAAATATTTATGAATGATTTTACTTACAGTGCCAGAAGACATTCCTAGTTTCGATGCAATGGATCTCTGAGTCGGCGGATTTTCTTTTTGGATCAGAGACTTCACTTTCTTGATATTTACCTCCGTTCGAACAGTCTTAGGATGAGGTTTCGTGGTCATGTTTTCATTTTTACTTCCAATTAGAAGTTTTTTTCTTTCAGATTTAATACATTATAAGTACCTTTTTTACAACGCTTTTAACGTTTACAGCGTTTTTTAACGACGTTTATAATTTTCATTTCTTTAATAAGTTTATAATTTTGAAAGCCTGCTTTTAAAAAAAATTTTTAATGATCGTTTATTTTTACCGAAATAAAATACAAATAAATATTAGTTTTTAAATATGAAGTTTTTGTCAAACGAGATTTAGCATAAACATGTGTAGAGGAGGACCAAGATATTTTTTAATCGTTATTTTTCCAGGTAGATAAATACCCCAAATCTACAACTCATTGATATTTAAAATAGATTGTCTGAATTTGCTTATTTTTTGTTGTTAACATTTTCCTAATTTTATTTTAAAAATTGCTACTACCAAAAAATTTTCATTGGGGTCGAGATATTCTTTATTTAATGATAGTGGGTCACGGTCGAAAAAAGTTTGTGCACCACTGGTCTATGGTATATTTTAACATAATGTGCTGTTGTAATGTAACATTTTGTAATAAGCAGTAGCAGGGCCGCCCCGAGACTTTACGGGGCCTGGGGCAAACTTCTGTTGGGGGCCCCAAGAAAAATAAAAAATGGAAAGAGTCGAAAACACACATTCAAATTAAGTTACTTATACTTAAAATTTTATTACATGAATGATTAACATAATTATTATATTTCATTGCACTGCTCAGAATTTTCTTTTCAGAAGTTTCAGAATTTTCTTTCGGAGGAAATATAATAAATAAATTATTTAAAATTTTTTTGGGGGCCCCTCCGGCAGTTGGGAGCTTGGGGCAAAGTGCCCCAGTTGCCTCCCCCCCCCCCTATGGGCGACCCTGAGCAGTAGTATATACTAGACATAAGAAAATATTTTTAGGCGAGTCTTTTCCTATCTGGTGACATATGACCTAAATTAACTTATACAAAATTAAGGTATGGCAGCAAAAATATTATTTTTTTTATATTAAAAAACAAGATACCTGAAAGAGAAACAGTATTTTATTTTTTTGTAAATTAGAGAAAATTTTGAAAGTAACTGCCTTGAGATGGATCTCTCTTGATGATGGGTTCTCTTGATATTTATTCTTACGAGAAAATGTTAAAATAATTTTGGGTCTTTATTCTTAACCAGGGCAAGAACAATATTATAATAGCTGAAACACACTACTTTTAAAATAAGATAAAAACAAAACAGACTTAGGAACATAAGAATTCGTTTTATTTAAAACCGTTACAGTTAAAGACTAATAATATCACAGAAACGATAAATTGGCATTTGAATGAAAAGGAGCGTTCGAAAGTGTACAGACCTCTAATGCCAAGTCCTATAAACCTATAGAGTAAATATCTCACTTCTACCCAGACTTGGGTGTATATAATTTGAAGTGGCACTCTAAATGAATTTCATACAAACACAGTTTATACATGAAACAATGTTTATTGAATTCATTGCACATATAGAATTTGCTTTTACAGCGATAAGCATACGTACTACTTGTACGGAATATATATATATATATATATATATATATATATATATATATATATATATATATATATATATATATATATATATATATTAACATTCAATAGAAATACACATTGCCATACTCACAAACCAGCAGAGAGTCAAACCAGCAGTACTGCTACGTAAACTTTGGGCCCCCTAAGCACTAGCGCAGGATAACACCTGGGGCTACATACCCCGTAGCTCCCTCTCGCTTATCTATCAACCTTAACAACCTTTTTTATTAATGACGCTGCATGGTATTTATACTAAGCGCGTATGCCGAAATTAGTATATCTCAAGCAGCTTCTTTAATTCATTCACTCAAAAGTTCGATTCTTGTGAATCGAATCTTGTGTATACCTTACAAACCCTAGGCACACAACACGACATTGCCATTTGGCTACAGAAGAAATCATCTTCCTGATCATTGTAAACGTAACCAAATATGCATGTATAAAAAAAAGTTAGGAGGGATATGTTTTTAAATATGAATGTAATTGATTTAAAATTTCCTTTAATATTTTTACTGTGTATTTTATGATTAAAAACTATATTTATTAAAAAAAATATGCAATGTAGTTAAACAATAATTTTCCTATAAAAGATGTGGAAATTAGGTCAGAAAAAATGAAAATATTTAGCTACAACTGTGAAAATAAAAAGTTGATATTTTGTCTAAAATGAGGTTGACACCTTTTCTGTTCACCTTACAACAGAACCTTATGAAGATTTTCAGCCAGCACGAGTGAGGCAAGCCAAAGCCGTCGTTGTTTTTAAAAACGGACGCCCACCCTATTTAATATATCCAGATATTAATTGGTTATCACCCTCCTTTCTAATTATTTTCTTGACCTTTTATTTTTCGCTTGACCAGCGACATCAGATGTTGTTGCAAAATATTTTGTCTTCAGATGGTTCTCAATTTTCACCACCACTTATCCCAAATTTTAATGATGTGTCATTGGAATAATTACCGCCGAACGAGTACCAATATATCAATTATTTGCACCGAGACAAGGATTTGAACCCGATCTCTTCTACAGACCGATGCTCTCTTTGTTGAGCTACCCTAGCGTGTTGCGTAATCATTTTCCGTTCTCTCTATCAAGTCATATTTTAACGTAGGATTACGTTCCTCCATAACGGTCCTGTGGAAAGGAAAATTTCAGACCGTAAAACCGTCCGTCCATCCGTCCTCGCTAGTTATTTTTTTATCAATTTATTGTGTTGTTATACACGTGATGCAAAATTAATTTAAAGTATCACAAAACGAAAAGAAATCTCGTGATTAGCATTTAATAAATTAAATTCTAAAAATTTATCTTTGAAAAATCAGAAAATGGAGGTAAAGATTCGAAAAAGATTTCATTTTAAAGGAATTTTTATGATCTTTCTTGTGATATAAATTTTATAACCCTCAGATTATTATTTTAAATGCAGACTTAAAAAGTTACAAAAACAGCTTAAAAATTTAATTTTAAAAAATCTGTAAGGTATACACAAGATTCGATTCACAAGAATCGAACTTTTGAGTGAATGAATTAAAGAAGCTGCTTGAGATATGCTAATTTCGGCATACGCGCTTTGTATAAATACCATGCAGCGTCATTAATAAAAAAAGGTTTTAAAAAGGTTGTTAAAGGTTGAAAAAGGTTGTGAGGGTTGTAAAAGGTTGTTAAGGTTGATAGATAAGCGAGAGGGAGCTACGAGGGTATGCAGCTCGAGTGCTATCCTGCGCTAGTGCTTAGGGGGCCCAAAGTTTACGTGGCAGTACTGCTGGTTTGACTCTCTGCTGGTTTGTGAGTATTGAAATGTGTATTTCTATTGAATGTTAATATATATATATATATTCCGTACAAGTAGTGCGTATGAATCTTGTTGTTAAAAGCGAAGCCTACATATGCAAGAATATTCAATAAACATTGTTTCGTGTATAAACGGTGTTTGAATCAAATTCATTTAGAGTGCCACTCCAAATTATATACACCCAAGTCTGGGTAGAAGTGGAGCTAATTACTCTATAAATCTAAGAAGAATTTTTCAAAAATCTTTCTTAGTACACCTCGACACTATAAGAAGAATCCCCATGCAAAATTTCCGCCCTTTAGATCCAGCGGTTTGGTCTGTGCGTTATCTGTTATTCAGTCACGGAACTGTTTTCCATATATAGATATTTACTTAATCCAAGGGCCTGTCAGTTAATTTTCTTATCTTTTTTAACGTAGGATTACGTTCCTCCATAACGGTCCGCAGTAAAGCAAAATTTCGGACGTCCGTCGTCGCGAGTTATAATTATGGCAGCGCGTTAAACTCAGTCTATATCGCTTGGGCAAGCAGTAAACAGTTAAACAGAAAAGTACCAAAATGCGAAAAAAAAGAAAAAGAATACGTTAATAACCCGCGGTAGTTTCGTTAGAAGAGACTACCTGAATTTTTTTTTTTTGTTTATCATGTATTTTCCGATAACTATCCTCGTATCCTATTTTATTATGTTTATATAATTCATAAAATTTTATTTTGTTACTAGCCTCTAAAATCGAAAATAAAAGAAACGAAAAAAAAATGAAACATCTAAAGGATGGTTAGATTATTATTTTGTTCGAAAATTCCGAATATTTTGCTTCCCGAAACCTACAAAACCTGGTGACTTTAAGCGGTTGATTTGAATTTCAAATATTCATGTGATACAAAATATGGTTTCTATTGTATTGGCGCACAATTTTTTAGCAGCCAATCTTAATAATTAATCGTGTTACCAATGCATAAATGATGACTCGTGTTTTGTAGGTGAAATCCGGAGAGCAATATTGACGTTTGTTTCGAAATCATAATGGCGTATAATGGTATAATTATGCGTCTGCATTTGAAAAAGGCCGAATACATAATGGAACGAATCAGCACGATAATTATACGGGATGGAATTAAAAAAAAAAACGAGTTTCTCAAAAGTCTCTGTGTAGTTCAGCTGGTAGAATATCAATCTCGATATTATGAGACCCGGGTCAAATATCCGATGTTGCAGACGTTCGTTACGGAAGCGCCTCATCGTAGGAAAGGTAGATTATGGAGCGCCAGTCAAGGCTATGACGGAAATTCATGGGAAAAAGTAAGCATCGGTGAAATAAATAAATAAATACGGCCGGTGGTCGCCAAGTGGTATCGCGTCGGTTTTCGGTGCTCGGATCGAATCCCGATAAGTGCTGTTAAATAGCTCTGTGTCTAGGCCTGATATGGGCATGTTGAATTAGTAGACCCGAAAGTCCCTCTATGAGGTCAGGGAGGATGGGAGAAGGTACGTTCCCCTCCCCCTCAGATGTCGCCCCCGAGGGTGCTCGGTCAAAATTGAGGTGGCACCTGGCTAAATCGGAGTTCGTTCTTGTGGTGCCATTATAAAAAGGAGCCGCGCCCCTGATCCCGCTAGCTAATATGGACCTGGTTTGGAATACTTTCCGCCAGGGGGCATTAGAAACAACAACAAATAAATAAATAAATACATAAATATGATAAATGCATAAGAAGATTCATGCCAACATAGAGTCGTAAGCTTAAGCAAGACAACGAGGGATCGGAATTTGAAAATGGGAGATCTACGTCTCTTAGAGATAGTTCTGTAGGTAGAAAACTGAACGCTAGATTAGGAGAGTCTCGTTTTATCATCGGACCTGGTGAACGGTCTCTCCAGATTAGCAAGGGACGTTAAAGAATTCTAACTTTCAAATTTACGAATGATCCTTTATTCATAAAAGCCGTGAGGTTTAGCCTAAATAATATTCCTTTTGTTCAATTTGGTTCAAATGAAATGGTATTTTGAGCATTTATATATGAAATCAGACGTACGAACAGAAATCGTTGGACGGATAAAATGTTGTCTACTACTCTCGCATTGTGGAAGTTATATTCAGGTACCAAGAAGTGATACGAACCAAAATCAAATGCATATATTTTTATGAAGAAAATTTCAAAATAGTGTATATATATATATTTTTTTTCTATAAATTAATTGTTCCGACACTTTGAAATATCGAGGGTTCACCTTTAAATGAAATAGTTTTGATTCTACCGTATATTCAGTAGTAATTTTTTAGCCAACATTTAAAACCTTTAATCTTAAAAGTATTTTATTTTAAAACATTGCATTCTTTTACATTACTTGAATAATAGTTCTCGAATACCATAGTCTGATTTCAAATGGTATATAATAGTATAAAATAATTATTACAAGTGCATTCTGACCATTAATTATTTTCTGTAAGTATATATCTCAATTTTATGATGCGCGCAGCACTTTATGATTTTTAACACCAGTTAATCATATATAATTCTAAACTGCTAATTTGAAAATTATTTATATATTTATAATTTCCATTTTTAGATATGTCATTTAAAAGCGTCAAGCTGCCATCCCACAGGTCCAGGGTTCAACCCTGTGACTGGGCAAGGTCGACTCAGCCTTTCATCCCTTCAGTGGGTCGATAAAATGAGGACCAAGCATGCTTGGGAACTAAACTCTGGGGGTCCCACGTCAGGTTGACCACCTGGCTGAAACATATGCTGTATGGCACCCCAAGCCCACGGTTACGAAAGCGGAGATGTGTACCACCGGCCCTGGTCCACATAGGACTGTTGCGCCGTGAGTTAAGTTAAGTTATATATGTCATATTTAAAGATATGTACTTTATATGTATAAAGAAAGAAAATTTCTTTTTCTAATATTATTTGAGTTTTTATGGTTAGAATTAGACCCATATTTACTGTCATTTAGTCGAGCTTCATGGTCGTGTGCCCCCCCCCCCCCCTAAAATGTAATGTAAAAGTTCCATTTTTGTTATCATACAATTTTTCACCTGTACTGTGGGAATAAATATTCCTTAAAATGTTCAACTTTGCATCTACGGATAGACCCTTCTGCCGTTTCGTACCGGGTCGCCAAAGATTCACATGTCACAAGAAACACAGCTCCGAACTGACAATATATGGAACTAAAACGTCTGCTCTTTATAGACCATCTATTTAGAAAGAACAGAAACAATATGGCGTAAAAATTTATTTAATTCGTTATTAAAGGAACATGTATAAACACTTTCGCATATGTTTAAACCTTTTTTTTTTGTGTTCCAAAATCATAATTTGATTGTTTTGCAATTTTAAAAAGCTGTAAGTTCTAAGAAAAATTTAAACAATTCTGATTGAATGTATCAGAAAAGTTCAGATTGGCTTTAGATCATGAAGTTGTTATACTCGTGTTATACCAAAAGATTTTACTACATTTCCTCGAAACAGCTAATAATTTCATTTGAAACTCAGAAAAGAAACAGAGATTCTCTTGTAATTTATAACGCACCCTTCAGCATAATCCGAAAACCAAGTTCCACTTTTGGTTTTTACTTTTTCTATTAAAACCGGGGGTCAGTGTGACAGTTTGGAAGTGTTCTGCTCGTACTAAAACTGAATACGATTCTTGTGTTTTTGCAGATACAGCTAATTATTTCTTTTTCTTCACTTTCATATATCACGTGTGCCAATTCAGCGATCGCAAATTAGGCAGCATAATATATACTGAATTGAGATCTCTATTCTGTTAAATTACATTCCTAAATTAGTCTTTTGACAGTTTTTTCTAGTCACTCGACGGGTATTAGTGTTGCGTGACATAGGTCTTCCTTTAGCATTTTGTGTAGTATTACCATACAAGTTTTCATAAAGGGAATATTTTCGAATAATTTTCTTGAGATAGAGATCTTTTTAGTGTTTAAATGTCCTATACAGTCGAACCCCGTTATAGCGAACTCGGTATATAACGAAATCACGGATATAACGAACGAAAATTTTGGTCTCGCCGTTTTCCTATTGTATTTAATGCTAATTTATCCTTTTACAGCGGACCTCCGAAATCTTAAGAATCGGCTATAGCGAACCTTTTTTTCAATCGACAACTGAATTTTTTTTAAAAACTTTTTAAGAATGTTGAAGATACAACGAATGTTGAAGAAGCAAAGAATGTTGAAGAAGATGATGAAAATTTACCTATCGCGATGTGGATAGAAAAGCACAAAATTTCATCATTCTCAGATTGTGACATGCAATTGTCCGCAACATGTGATGATGAAGTCATTACCTGTGAAAATTCGACTGATGAAGATATTGTGGAAGAAATTAAAATGAATCATTCTGAAATCGAAGATTCTGCATCTGATGCTGATGAAGAGAAGCACATAAATGACGAAATCCCCACCATATCAGATGCTACAGCAACGATGCGTGTAATTAAGTTTTTGTCTACACAAACATTGGAAGTAAGACTGTTGGAGTCATTTGATGTATTGGACAAAGAAATTCAAGGAATGTTTTTTAAAACGGCATCACGTCAGCAGAAGATTACAAATTATTTCTGTATCAAAACAGTAAGCAACAATTAAAGGTAAAATTAATTTATTTCCATTTGTCTTCATTTTTAGTTAATTTAATTAGCATTGTGTCAGTTTAATATTATCGATTTTAGTCAATTTAATTCATTAATGATCATTTTTAATAGATTTTATCATTTTTTAATGCATCATTATTGAATACACGTAGCAATTAATGAGTTATACATTTTGTGAACTCTTGACATTTTTCTTAACGGTTCGGATATAGCGAGCCACCGTATATAGCGAACAAAACCTTTGGTACCTAAAGTTCGTTATAACTGGGTTTGACTGTATAGCTACGATAAACTTTTTTGTATAAATTGATCTTAATTTTAGATTATATTTTCAGTTTTATAAGATTTCCATATTTTTTAGTACACTTTTAACAACTGTCTCAGTTTTATAAAACAGTTTTAATTTTCCCAGAGTTTTCTTAAATATGTAAATACATTTTTTAAACTTTTCTTCTGATATATAAGCATCAAGATATTGAGAAGAAAAAAATTGTAAATTTGGATACTTTATTTTTGATACCTGTCTTTTCAAATTCAACTTTATACAAACTTTTCCATACGGAAAAAAGAAATCTTTTACATTTTCTGTTTGTTTATTTTAACGAAACTGCTTGTTCGAACTCTTTTGTAAAATAAAGCAAGAAATGTTAGCACTTTTTTATATAAACAGTTTGTATAATTTAAAAGGAACAAAAAGTTGGGTCATCTTTGACGAAAAATACTTTGTATAACATTTTAATGACAATCATAAAGTTCGAGTAAAAAAAGAGCTAAAAAGTATTAGAGAGTAGTTCTTGAATATCATCTTAGTTTTTCTTTATTTGTTTTTTGAATACATAGAGAGAAAATTGGGTAAAAGGAAAACTGGGCTATCGGATCCCGTCCTCGGCAGTTGCAATGTCGTGTCTACGACATTTCAATCACGGATTCAATTAGAATGGAAATGTATTCCTACATTCACTAAGTAATATGTATAAAATCAAAAGAAGGTCGTTTGCTGCATGTTAGAATGGAATCTAGAGAGGAATTCGGTTATTTTAGACAGATCTTCATTATTGACTCAATGATGGCAGGTGCTAATGAGTTGGTTGGGTTAGATTTGGAGTGTCCATATAACTTTACTAGCTGAAAATCCGCAATTCGCTACGGAGTACATTCAAATAAAATAAAACGGTCAATGTATGCAATTAATGCCAATCAATATATATATATATATATATATATATATATATATATATATATATATATATATATATATATATATATATATATATATATATATATATATATATATATATATATATATATATATATATATATAGTGGAATCTCGATCCATCGTTTTCAGATCCATCGTGTTTCCGTATGTGTCGTTCATTTTAGCCAGTCCCAACGATCATATTGCTTTGTTATGTTTCCGCATCTATCGTTTTCCCGCATTTATCGTTCATTTCAATCGGTCCCTTGAAAAACGATAGATCGAGATTCCACTGTATATATATATATATATATATTTATAATAAATACAACGATCAATGTATGCAATTGATGTAAAAAACCCAAAAAATATATTTATAAAAAAATTGCAAGGGATATTTTTATAGACAAAATAATGTAGAGGAAAATATTCAAATTGAATCTAATAGAACACACTAAAGAATATAGTACAGTTAATATAGTACAGTTTGAGGAACATATATTTTACTGTATTTTAATATTTTTTTGGAAAATGACCAATCGTCTGCAGCATTATTTAGAAAAAAAATGTTTTTGAAAGAAATCCCGTGATCAACATTTAATAAATTAAATTCTAAAATTAATATTTAAAAATTCACCAAAAATAAGAATATGGAGGTAAAGATTCGAAAATGATTTCATTTTAAAGGAATTTTTATGATCTTTCTCGCGATATAAATTTTATAACCCTCAAATTATTATTTTAAATTCAAACTTTAAAAAGTTACAAAAACAGATTATAAATTTAATTTTAAAAAATCTAAGAAGAATTTTCAAAAATCTCTCTTAGTGCACCCCTACACTAATAGAAGAATCACCATGCAAAATTTCAGCCATTTAGGTCCAGTGGTTTGGTCTGTGCGTTATATGTCAGTCAGTCAGGGAACTGTTTTATATGTAGAGGTAATACACGGAAACTAAACAGACGGCAATCTGCAGTTCAGAGCTAACGGAGACCAATATCCATATCAGTCAGAGAGACTGGTACCAAACGACAAAGCTCCAACTATTCTATTACTTATCTTATCCAAACTATTCAATTAAACTGGCCCTAGTGCATCACTGACCATATAGTTCTCGTTAATTAAAAAACCATTCTATAAGATTACGCATGGTATTCACTAAGAAAACCATTATCAGAGAAATGCTGTAATACGAGACAACGCTTATGTAAGAAAGGGACGTTCTGAAATCCTCGAATTTTGAAGAACACAAATTTTGAAAACGGCATTCTTTTTAACCATGTTTGAGCACCCCAAAAATGCTGTTTCACCGCTCTTTTTAAAAGAGATCAAGCTCAAACAATTTTGGCACCTAAAAACGCTCATACGACGCTCAAACGAATACCGTTGTCACAATTTTCCCATATGAAAGTCTGAGGACTGTGTAATTTTTCCTCCAAAAATTGAAAGGCTTAATATCTCATTTTAAAAAGGGCGCTTAATCAAAATTTTTTGGTTCAAACGAAGGGCATTTTAAAATTTATATACAGTCGAACCCTGTTATAATGAACTTCAAGGGACCAAAGGTTTTGTTCGCTATATCCAAACCGTTAAGAAAAATGATAGAGTTCAAAAAATGTATAACTCATTAGTTGCTATGTGTATTCAATAATGATGTATTAAAAAAATAAAATCTATTAAAAATTATCATTAATGATTCACTGTTTTGATAGAGAAATAATCGGTAATCTTCTGCTGACGTGATGCCGATTTCAAAAACATTTTATGAATTTCTTTGTCCAATACATCAAATGACTCCAACAGTCTTTCTTCCACTGTTTCTGTAGACAAAAACTTATTAATAACGCTCATCGTTGCTGTAGCATCTGAGATGGTGGGGATTTCGTCATTTATGTGCGCCTCTTCATCAGCATCAGATGCAGAATCTTCGATTTCAGAATGATTTATTTTAATTTCTTCCACAATATCTTCATCAGTCGGATTTTAGCATGTAATGACTTCATCATCACGTTTAAAACAATTGCATGTCACAATCTGAGAAAGATGAAATTTTGTGTTTTTCTATCCACATCTCGATAGGTAAAACTTCATCATCTTCTTCTTCAACATTCGTTGTATCTTCAACATTCTTAAAAGTTTAAAAATAAAAAAAAATTTCAGCAGTCGACTGAAAAAAAAGGTTTGTTAAAGCCGATTCTTAAGATTTCGGATGTTCGCTATAAAAGGATAAATTAGCATTAAATACAATAGGAAAACGGCGGGACCAAAATTTTCGTTCGTTATATCCGTGAGTTTGTTATATACAGGGTTCGCTATAACGGGGTTCGACTGTACCTTAAAGGCGGGGAGACAGATTCACAGACGTCTCTCCGAGTCTCGATCCAAATGAAATAGTCAGCCCTCCTCTGAGCAGTTGCAGGAAAATTTCCACACCGGGTCCTTACAAGACCCACTTTAACTAAATCTGTCGATGAAATCTCCATAGAATTGGATAGTAAAGTCGAGTTGCTTTACATAAGCTTTTGATGACTCTCTTCAATGCACATCGTCGCATCCAATTTTTCAATGATTACAAGCAGTTGACTTTACAACAGTGGTGGGATGTCATGTAGTCCAACGAACCCACGCTCGAACTGCAAACGGACGAATGCGCGCGTGGCATCAGACGAAGACTTACTAGCTAGAATGTTTGTTTCCGACTGTGAAGAGAGTGACATTTCTATAAGCTTTTGAGCGCAGTAGCAATTTATAGATCATTCCTTGTATTGTAAGGATCAGAGAATGCTACACTTCATGGTTTTATCAAAAGTAATCTTCTTCATGACAGGTTGAAACTTTAAGACCAAAAATTTTGCTAAATTGAATTTGAAGAAAAATTTGTCAACCGAACTACTCTCTTTTTCTTATAAAAATGTTTTAAATTCACTGTAGCGTCAAGACCGGTTGGGGTTTACAGGTGAAATTTAGAAGATAGAATGAGAAATTTTAGACAAATTTTTGTCTTACCGTGTGATTATTTATACGTTATTTCATAACGAGAAGACTTTTTTTAGACTCACCTCAGGTACAGACTAAATCGATCTGACCCAGGTATTGACTGTTATTCCTTTTGAAAGGATATCTTTTATGTTTAATTAACCCCCGTGCACATGGCATAGCGGTTAGCGCCGTGAGCTTCCATGCAATGGCCTTGGGTTCAAATCCCGAATAAGGCTTGGTCGTTACCGGGTTGTTCCCTCCTAGGGTGCAATTCTGGCTCACCGAAATGGTGCTCCCATAATAAAGTAGTCACCAAAAGACCTCGCGGTAAATAACAAAAAGAGAATGTCTCACCACAAGTGCCTCCGCATTAAAAAAAGGTTAATTTTCTTTTCTCTTTTAAACCCAAGCAATTATTTTAACGTATACTGCTGACACCAAAATTCAATACGTAACACTTTGATTTTACTTTGTTCTGACAGTTGTTGACATAGAAGTAGCGCCGCCGCCCCCCCCCCCAAATTAACTTGAAATAAGTTAAAATGTTATTAGAAATTTATTTAAAATCGGAAAAATGTAGAAAACTTTTAAGAAAGTTGGTATTTTTCCGCTTTTTCAAACTGTGAAACAGAAGATTCCGATTATGTCTTTAGCCTTAACATAGTTTTTAACAATGATATGATCCATAACAAAAATTCGATGCTATATTTTTTTTCTCATTTTATTTATATTATATTAAATTCTCTCATTGTATAACTTTTGAATACTACTCAAACATCAATTCTATTGTTATTCAATTTCAAAAAATCATAATATTTCATATTTTAAGGACCGTCCGGCAGTCAATGCGCTGAGGAGGGCCCTAACTGAATTCAATTCGTGCTCCCCCCCCCAAAAAAAAAAAAAATAGTTTGAATCCCGCTACGCCTATGGTTGTTGATCATTACTTAATACTTTGTTATCTTTGTCTGTTTCTGTTAAAATAAGCTCCAGAAATGTAGCTCGGATTAACGGAAATTTTAGTTTGCTTATGTTGCTATAGCAGACTCAATTGCATTTCACTTATGGGACCTCATTATTTTAACAGATTCAAAATGAGCTAAAAAATAAAACGCAGTAAGCAGAATGCGACGTTAAACAAATATATAACAGCTTCTTAAAATCCCCAATAGAAGGCAAGAATGGTACAATCGTAATGTAATTTGTCCAAAGTGACAATCAGTTATCATGCTGTGCAGTCTTATTAAGGTCAAATTTATTAATATTTTCCTTCCGGGATGGGATAGTATCCCAAGAATAGGAGACCAAGAATGAATATATATATATATATATATATATATTACATATATATATACAGTGGAATCTCGATCTATCGTTTTTCAAGGGACCGATTGAAATGAACGATAAATGCGAGAAAACCATAGATGCGAAAACATAAAGTAATAAGATCGTTGGGACTGGATAAAATGAACGATACATACGGAAAAACGATGGATCCGAAAACGATCGATCGAGATTCCACTGTATATATATATATATATATATATATATATATATATATATATATAAGCAGGCAATAAGTCGCGGTGAATAACGAAAGGTGAATGTCCAACGACAAGTGCCTCCGCATTAGACTATATATATATATATATATATATATATATATATATATATATATATATATAATATATATATATATCCTTCCAATGGCCATTCTTACAAAGGGGGCAGTGAATTTTCCCATTCTAAAGAGGGAATCGAATTAATGGACTCCGTAAGCTAAAGGTTAATTCGAGTGTAGTGAATTTACACTCAATGATGAACATTTCACTCACTCCTTTTGTTAACTCCAAGTTTTTTTTTTCCTAATAGGGAGGCACTTTGTACTGGGGACATTTACTCATCCGCACGTTATATTGGCTGCCTTAGTATGGGGGCACCGTAAACAAACACCGTGACCCCTGTGTAAGGACAGATCAGGAACGTCCACGCCTCAACCCGAATTCGAACCTGAGTCGTCTGTGGGGAAGCTTGCGACCCTAGCCACTATAGGATGTGGCCAGCCTCGGCAAAAATTTTGATTTAAAAATTTCATCAGCGTTGTATAGTCAGAAAGACACGAACAATAGCATGTGGCATCTAAAATTTATGGAAAATCAATTCAGTTTATTAAAAAATACATCGAGATGAAAAAAAAAGTACATTTGAACCCCGTTATAACGAACTTCAAGAAACCAAAGGTTTTGTTCGCTTTATCCGGTGGTTCGCTATATCCGAACCGTTAAAAAATGGTTAGAGTTCACAAAATGTATAACTCATTAGTTGCAATGTGTATTTAATAATGATGTATTAAAAAAATGATAAAATCTATTAAGAATTATCATTAATGAATTAAATCGACTAAAATCGATTGCATTAAACTGACACAATACTAATTAAATTACGTAAAATAGGAAAAGGGCGGGACCAAAATTTTCGTTCGTTATATCCGGGAATTCGTTTTATGCCGGGTTCGCTATAACGGGGTTCGACTGTACTTCATTAACATGGTACGTTAACAAGGCACCGGAGATCAGAGCTGCATATCCTCGGTATGGATAATTTTTTGTGGCTATATTTCCGTTCTCGGGATTAAAGGAAAACTGCTGACTTTAAAGGTTAAGAAAAAAAATTTAAAATAAAATAAAATAAAATTAAATTAAATTAAAAATAAATGAATAAATAAATAAAATAAAATAAATATAAAAATATTAAAAACTGACCAATGGTGCAACAGTCTGCTGTGGACCAAGGTCTGTGGTGCCCATCTCCGTTTTCTTGACCGTGATCTTGGGGTACCATACAGCATATGTCTCGGTCAGGTGGTCAACCTGACGCGGGACCCCCAGAGTTAGTTCCCAGGCATGTTTGGTCCTCATTTTATCGACCCACTCAAGGGATGAAAGGCAGGAGTCGACCTTGTCCAGTCGTGGGGTCGAACCCTGGACCTGTGGTGTTATCTATATATATAAAACAGTTCCGTAACTGACTCACTGACTGACATACAACGCACAGACCAAACCGCTGGACCTAAAGGGCTGAAATTTTGCATGGCGATTCCTCTTATAGTGTAGAAGAAAGATTTTTCAAAAATTCTTCTTAGATTTTTTAAAATTAAATTTTTAAGCTGTTTTTTTAACTTTTTTTACGTTTGAATTTAAAATAATACTTTGAGGGTTATAAAATTTATATCACGAGAAAGATCCTAAAAATTCCTTTAAAATGAAATTTTTTTCGAATCTTTACCTCAATTTCCTGATTTTTGGTGAATTTTTAAAAGATTAATTTTTAGAATTTAATTTATTAAATGCCGATCACGTGATTTCTTTTTCTGGTAATTTAAATAAATTTATCGTCAAGTGCATAACAACTAAATAAACAAAAATTATTTTTTTCCTTGCTAATGCGGCAGGCAATTGGACATTATCCAAAAAATTATTAAAATACAGTAAAGGAAATGTTCTACAAACTGTACTATATTAACTGTACTATATTCTTTAGTATTCTTTATATTAGATTTAATCTGAATATTTTCTTCTACATTATTTTGTCTATAAATTTTCTTATAAATAAATATATATATATATATATATATATATATATATATATATATATATATATATATATATATATATATATATATATATATATATATATATATTACATCAATTGTATACATTGATCGTCGTATTTATCATATAATATATATATATATATATATATTTGGCATGAATTGCATACATTGACCGTTGTATTTAATTTGAATGTACTCCGTAGCGAAGTACGGGTTTTCAGCTAGTAAAAATTTAAAGTAAATATAAATTAAATTAAATTAAAATAAACAAGTACTTCTATGGCGTCGAGGTATTATACAGCGAAATAGTGCCATAAAATTCTGGGAAATTATTTCTTAAAGCAAATTCTAGAATCTCTGTAATAAAAGACAGGGCAGTTTTCCATTCTGATAGTACTCAGATCTCAGAGATGTAAAATTAACTACTCGCATATCCACTTACAAAATGATAACGCTTGAATACTACACCGTTAGGTTAAAAGCCTAAATTAGATTAAGAATAGTTGGCAGTTGCTGAAGGAAGTTTGAAAGGAAGATCCCGATTCTTCATTTTAAGCCGGACTGGCTTTGAAAAACTGTGAGTTGTTTCGTAGCATTTTTTTTTTTTTTTAAGTATAAACAGCCTATTACTATAAATAGGGATCAGAGGATCCAAGACAAAAGGAAATGGCAAAATTTGTATCGATAGAAAAATTTTAAATGTTGCAAAATATTTCAAAGTTACTGTATTCGAAATTTTGTAATTCTGTATTCTGTCGTTTGAAATTTTTTTTCCCACTGACTGTTGAATTCGATGCCCACGAAAGAATCCCGCATTGGAAAAATCTATGACAATTAAGACGTCATGGTAACACATTTTATTGTATTTCTTTGCAAACAGGTGGGTTGGTCATCCAAAATGTCTTAAACACAATCAAATTTTGAGGACGAATTTTGATACAAAATTTTGATGATTTTTATAGTTTTCCAGTTTCGAGCGCAATCACAGTTTGAGGCCTCCCTTATACTCCAAAATTTGTAGTTTCCGTCTATAAAGTAAATCCATCAATCATTTTCTATGTTAGGGAAAAAATTCGATCAATAATTGTTGTCAATATTTATCTTAGTGCAACGAATAAACATAATTAATTTTTATTATTAAATGTAAGGAAAAATTCAAAAATGCATTTCGCCATTTAAATTCTGAAACATTTAGGCTTGCACTTGGCGAAAATGCATTTTTTAAAGGAAAAAAAACTCAACTGTGTAATTAGGGAACATCTAAGTAACTAAGACCATTTTCCCATACGCTTGAAAATTGGTCCGGGGTTTCTGTAATTGGTCGGCAGATCTGTACTCCGTCCGGCGCCCAGATCCATAATAATAACCCGAACAGGTGAAATTCACCCTCGGTTGAGTTTGCAGATTTTGCTACGCAGCGGCTGGGCTTCAGGTTCATAATCAATATATATAAAACACTTCCGTAACTGACTGACTGACTGACATATAACTCACAGACAAAACCGCTGGACCTAAAGGGCTGAGATTTTGCATGGCGATTCTTCTTATTGTGTAGGGGTGCACTAAGGAAGATTTTTGAAAAATTCTTCTTAGATTTTTTTAAATTAAATTTTTAAGCTGTTTTAGTAATTTTTTTAAAGTTTGCATTTAAAATAATAATTTGAGGGTTATAAAATTTATGATGAAAGATCTAAAAATTCCTTTAAAATGAGATCTTTTTCGAATCTTTACCTCTCTTTTCTGATTTTTGGTGAATTTTTAAAGATTAAATTTATAATTTAATTTTTAAAAGCTGATTACGTGGTTTCTTTTCTTTTTGTGATAATTTAAACTAATTTTGCGTCACGTGCATAACAATGAAATAGACAAAAAAATATTTTTTTTCTTGCTAATGCGGCAGACGATTAGACATTATCAAAAAAAAATAATTTAAATTGAGTAAAAGATATATTCTTCAAACCGTACTATATTCTTTAGCATGTTCTAAAGGATTTAATTTGAATATTTTCTTCTACATTATTTTGTATATAAAAATATTCCTTACGATTTTTTTATAAATATATATATATATATATATATTTTTTTTTTTACATCAATTGCAAACATTGACCGTTCTATTTAATTTATATATATATATATATATATATATATATATATATATATATATATATATATATATATATATATATATATACAGTCGAACCCCGTTATAACGAACTTCATGGGACCAAAGGTTTTGTTCGCTTTATCCGGTGGTTCGCTATATCCGAACCGTTAAGAAAAAAGTTAGAGTTCACAAAATGTATAACTCATTAGTTGCAATGAGTATACAATAATGATGTATTAAAAAATGATAAAATATATTAAAAATGATCATTAATGAATTAAATCGACTAAAATCGACTACATTAAACTGACGCAATACTAATTAAATTACGTGCAATAGAAAAACTGCGGACCAAAATTTTCGTCCGTTATAGCCGTGAGTTCGTTATATACCGGGTTCGCTATAACGAGGTTCGACTGTATATATATATATATATATATATATATATATATATATATATATATATATATATATGCATTAACTGCATAAATTGACCGTTGTATTTAATTTGAATGTACTCCGTAGCGAAGTGCGGGTTTTCAGCTAGTACCGTATAAGCTAGACGCTGTGGGTGTTTTAATATTACGAATACCCTTGAAAATAGAATTCCTTAATCTAAATGAAATTAGAGGATATCTTGTTACTGGTGGATGAATTTTCGTAGTTGCCAAATAATTTCATTTGGAAGGACCCCAGTAAACTTTATTTCCCTGGGAGGAAAAATATTTTCCGGGAATAATACGACATCAAAATTTTCAGAATTCGGCGCTCTTAGTGAATAGCACATTGAAGCAGAGGTTTCTAAACCTCACCAATGGATTCAACCCTGGCTAGCTTCATGCAACAACGTTCAGAGTTGGCAAAAACATTTTCCTGTTAGGAGAGACACTATTTTATACATACATACATGTAAATAAATAAATAAATAAGTGTATATATACACACACACACACACACACACACACATATATATATATATATATATATATATATATATATATATATATATATACACACACACACACACACACACACAAAACCGAATGACCACACTTAACAGACCAAAAATAATTCACTGTAAAAAGGCCGAAGAAAAAATTAATGTGTACAGAATTTTTGTAAACTAGCCTATTTCCAAATGCACCAGACAGTGCCCGGCCTATTTCTAATGACTTAATAGAGGCATATTTTCCCCAGAGAGATCCCCAGAGGATGAACGGATGGGAGGGGAACACGTGCTCCAATCCATGTACAGCAGTATCACCGTTGACAAGAAAGCAGTCAGTTCTTCAGTCAGAATCCCTGAAAATAATCCTACTTCAGTAAAAAATATATAAAATCCCTTTCCTTGATTTGATATCTTATTATGAGGTACTTTTGATCGGAACCTCAGATCACCGGTTATTCCGGAAGACTCCACCCTTTTTCTCTCGCTTTAACAAATATAAACGATAAATTTATTGCGGGATGTTGAAGAGACGGTGCTCATATCCAAAACAGACCCTTTAGCGATGAGAATTCGAGAAACAAGCGAAGCATTCATGTGTCTCTTTATCCATCTCGGAGGTCTCACTGCGTTCTCCGGTCACACACCGACAGCACTCCCCGCCCATCTCTCGTCTTTTCTCCGCCACGCCTCACTTCGGCAGACCGCAGGAGACTATCTCCCACCGTTTCGCCCCGCGTCCCCACCAGATGGCGGCACACGTTCGGATCGCTCCCGGTCCCGCTCCGCGCTCGGGCTCCTCCCAAGATGCAACTGGCGAGCGGCTGTCTATCTTTCTGACGTCACGCTACTCGCACCAGTTTACTGAATGGAAGGTCGGCAGCGGGAAGCGCTCTGTGATCTGCCCGCTTCAGGAACGCTTTTTGAGCGTAAAAGGCGCCCGCCCCGCACCGGACTAGTACCGTACACAACAACAGCATGCCTAGGAGGAAGCAGGACCGACCCAAGCGAATGAAATGTAAGTAAATTTTGCCTAGAAACCGCTGTTTCCCAGCGAGCGGCGAGGCTTAGACGCAGCCCGCTCGATTGTCAAATAGCTTCGCACTGCTCCTTCAATACCTTGACAGCTATCCCTCGCCTTTCAGTCAAACATCAAACCGTGCTACCGTTCGCCCTGCGCAGAAACTCCACTTCGGAATAGCCGATTTTTTGGGTTCTTCCGCACCGAATTTGACCGGATTTTTTTTCGCTGCTGGTACAGTTCTCTTCCAGACACTGTCACCGAGGGGCTGACAGCACTCGAGGTGCCAAAAATTGAGAAAAATTAAATAAAAAGTTAAAGAATATTTTGTATTTACGTTTTTCTCTTTTGTTACGCAGTGTTTGTTTTCCCTCGTAAAAACACATGGTAGTAGAATTTAACTGCAATGTTGCTGTTACATTGTCGTTATCTTTTTAATGAAAACTTTCGGAATATTTAGTTTGTTTCTTGTGACTCTGCTAGAGAAAAAAAAAAATCAGATTAAAATTTGGAAACACTTGATTGCCATTCATTTCTTCCAATAAAAATTATTATGTAGCGTTTGAATTATAAATGCTACCTATATATAAATGAATTAACAATTTTTTTTTCATTTTTCTTCATAGATTTTTCATGACTGATTATAAGTTTTTCGTGTTTCATATAATCTCTTTTAATTAATTTTGATAGAAATCTAAGTAGGACTATTCAAACAAAAATTTAAATTAAAATAGTTTGCTATAAATATTTTATCTTAAAATTTCCTTCTCTAATGCATTTACGAAGAGAGCTTACTCCGCGTTTATTTTTTGGCAAATTGAAAGAAAATTTACGTATATACCTAAATGTTCATTAGCCGTTTAAAACATAAATTTGTATTAAATACTTATGATGGTTTACACTCATTTCTGCTTCTCATTTCTGCTTCTGATATAGATTCTACCTGGACGTGGGAATGTTTTTATTATGGCTGCAGAAATGTCGAAGAAATTTTTGACATCAACACGCGTGTTGTACACGTGATTTAAAAAGTTTTTTTTTCTAAAGTTTTCCTAATTGTACATCTTCGATTTCGTACATCAAAATTAAAAACGTAGAATATTTATAAAAGTTTAAAAATGATAATAATCAACTATAATTTTTAAAATACATTCAATTGTTTCATTCGTAGTGTAATTAAAATATTTTTTCCTTTGCTGGAACTTATTGCTGGAACTCAAACCTTGAACTGTGTCAGTTGAGTCTTATTAACGATTAAATGTAAGAAAAAAATTAATAACTGTCTGAAGAAAATTTTGATAAATCCTCCACTTTTTAAAACATCTAATTGTAATCAACTCATAACTCGCAGTGATCTGCCATAATCAAAATCACCTTCATTTACTCAGTTATTAAAACATTCTTCATTACTTACAAAAATACAGCTGAAATTAAACAATGAAGAGTGTGAAGATAATCGTTGTCTTAAATTAATAAATACACGTTTATGTCATATGAAAATCACTGGCTATTCATAAATTTTAACACAATTGTTACCTTTGAAAAATGTTTTTTTCCATATTCAGTATTTAACTGCATCAGTTAAATACTGAATATGGAAATATGCATTCAGTATTTAACTGTGTCAGTTGAGTCTGTTATTGTTGTATTTTAATTAATATAAAGGGAATTAAAGAAAATATTCCCTTTATATTAATTAAAATGTGCGTTTTAGTGGAGAAAAATAACGAGTGCAAAATAATTTTTATGATAATTTAAAATTTGAAATTTTCCAGCAAAATGAAGGATGTGTCTCAAATTGATTTGAGACATTTGTTTGATTTTAATAACTAGGTGAAGTTTCCAAATTACAAGTATTTACAGGATTTTCAAATTTGTTTATCATCCCACGACGTAGCGTAAACCTGGGAGGGGAGGTGTCAGCTTTTGTGAGGGGAGTGATAACACTTTTCGGCGTTAACCGAGTTTAATTTGGCACGCTGAGCAAATTAAACTCCTTTGAACAATAACGAGATAAAAGCTCCCCTTCATTCAATTTTTTTTCACACCATTCCCTTGAGGTTTTTTCGCGTTATTGTCAACTATCCGAAAGAGTGATCTATAAAGATTTAAATTTTTAAAATGATTAGGTAATACTCCCTCAGTAATATCATGTTTGTTTTCAGATGATTCGCTAATATAGTTAAATATTGCTAACGTAAACGTACTATGCACATAAAATGTGATTTGCATAATAAATGATAAGTGTATTTTGACATTAAAAAGCAATAATTTGGCCTTGTTCATCTGTCCTTTAAGGAATAAAGACAATAACGCTTTATATACGAACAACTTAAAAAAATTAATTCTTTGTGTTTGTGAGAGAAATTTGAATGTTTATTTTCGCTGACAGTATTTATAAACAATTTTTAATAGAAATCAAAAGAAAAATTCTTGAAATCTAACTTTTGCAATTTTATGTCGATTTTTTTATGTCATAGTAAAATAATTTTTAAAAGTCTAAATTTAGAGAATTTGGAAATAAAAACGCAATCAGAATTAAAAAAAAATCAAATATTAACTTGTTAAACTTCAAAAGAATACGTTTCAAAATTTTTGATTACTGAAAACAGTTAAAATACTGTTATTAAACTATTACTTTTAATTTTTTAACTGTTTTACCGACTTTGAGGTGTAAATTACGTTTTATGTAAATAGCTTTATTTAAATATTTATTTCATAAATAAATTGAAATCATAACTGACTGAAATCAATTTTTGCATTCTCCCTGTTATCTTAACATACTACTCTGCGAACTTTAACGAATTAGAAGAAAATTTTTCTACCGTTATTTTCTTTTTATAAAATACGCTATTTATTTTAACATATGTCGAAAATTTTCTGTAATTACTAATTAACTAGCAGTTAAATACTTAATGCGAAGAAATTAAATATAAAACTTAAGTTAATGCTAAAATATTTAATTTTCAGTAAATATTAACTGTTTTGTATTGCATTAACATTACGGAAATGTTTCAGACGAAAGCTCTGTTTAATTTTTAAATATCATTGTGTACGTTTCAAATGCTTTCTATTTGTATTTGATAGTGCACCTGCCATTTCCTGCCGGTTAGTTTTAAGTATAATTAAAAGAGAAAATTGTTAAAAAATTCATTAGTTTGCGGATCTATAAAATATTTTAATAATTATATTACACTTAAAAGTAGACTAAATTTTAGAGCATATTTCAGTAATTATACCTCTCCTTGTTTTCTAAGGAAGTTTATTTGCATGTTAATTAAGAATAAATTTTAATTTTTTTTCTTCTAGCGAATGAAAGTAATTAAGTTTTTTGTATTAAATTTCATGAGATAAAAAACGTGGTTAGCCTAAAATAATAAGATTTTTTTAAAATTATTTTTACTTTTACGGTTTTGCTTCATAATTATTTTGTCGTTAATACGCAATCTCTTATATAAATCTATGCGTAGTTACTTGCATGAAGACTCCGAAGAAAATATTTTTATTAGAAATTTAATCTGTATTCATTAACAAATTGAAATGTTAATTATTTTACGGCAAATAACTAGAAATAGAATCTGTTAGAATAGAATCAATGGAAACTTAACTTATTTGCATATATTTATATTCTCTTAAGGTATGTTTCTTTTCAGTTTTGTACTCGTGAAATACTTGAAACACAATCCTTAAAGAATTACTTCGTGGTATTACACGAGTAATAGATTCCATTAAATTATATAGAACACTTTCTTTTGTTTCATACCTCAGCATTCAGATCAGGTTCATTTTCTTCTATGTGATTACGATTTATGTTTTTGTTTTGTTTCACTTCAGCCTTGAGTGCCATTTGGTACATTGTAATAATCATAAGAGTAATATACATATGATGAACTTTGACCATTAGTTCAATTTAGAGGTTTCTCATTTTCTCTCTCTCCCCTCCCTCAAGTTCCTGCTAATTTGAAATAATATTCATGCATTACTCGTCTGAAAACTTATACTTATTTTTTATTTATTTATTTATTTTTTTAAACGAATGATCGTCTGAGGTAGTAGATAATATATAATCTCTGGAATGTTTTTTTTTTTTCTCTCTCTCGTTACGAAACAAATTGGGCCTGTTTGAGTTTTCTTCGCTTTCACTGTGACCTTAACTACCGGAGATGAATCCATTGTAAAAGCTGAAACACCAAAATACTTGGAATTCATTCCACCTCGAAATCTTGGTATGAGAGCGAACGCACAATAGACTTTCTCTTGAGCCAGGGGTGGGGGGGTGGGAGAAATTTTTTTTTTACTTTTTTTTTTTTTTTTACTGGTAGCTGCCGATGAAGAGGGTCGATTTACTAAAAACTCTGAACATCATTAATGACATACAGTTTGGTTGTTTTTCGAAAACGACTTTTTAAAAATTGTCTTAATTATAAAGTGAGAAATAGGATATAATGCTTTTCATGGGGAGGATGATTTCCGAGCGGGGTTTTCATGTTTTAAGATATTCTTTTACATGTTTTTTCTTCTTCGAAGGATATTGTTTCTTCTAAAGAATAGCCATAAGAAAACGTACACTAAAATTATTCTTAAAATGTTAGACCTTTTTCCCAAAAGGAGAAAATTGTTAAATTCAATTGTTTGCGCATCTATAAAACATTTTAATAATTATATTACACTTAAAATTAGACTAAAATTTAGAGCATATTTCAGTAATTATACCTCTCCTTGTTTTCTATGTGATGATTTTACATGTGACATTCACATTTACATGTGATGATTTTACATGTGACATTCACATTTACATGTGATGATTTTACATGTGACATTCACATTTACATGTGATGATTTTACATGTGACGTTCACATTTACATGTGATGGTTTTACATGTGACGTTCACATTTACATGTGATGGTTTTACATGTGACGTTCACATTTACATGTGATGGTTTTACATGTGACGTTCACATTTACATGTGATGATTTACATGTGACGTTCCCATTTACATGTGATGATTTGGTTATTCATAGCAACAAATACCGGAAGTTAATGTATTAGTTCAAATGCGAGGGCTTTCTGGAGAAGTGCTTCTTAAAGAATGTACGTTTCATTAATTCGGTAAATAATAGTTTCTTTTAAAAATTACGAATAATTTAATTAATTTAGTTAATCGTTTTCGTACGTCAAGCAAGTAGATAAAGCAATATAAGAGACACCATATAAAAAATCATTGTAAAAATGTTTTGTAAACAGTTTTTTTGTATAAAGTTACCCAAAGCTGAGTGTTTATCCCTAGTAAATGTTTTTTTTAAAGAATTTTGCATCTTTTAAATACCAGTGGGAATAGCACTGATCCAACGAACAAAATTTCTGTTAAAGTTTTATTTATTTTAACACTAGAACATATTAGAAAATTAATAAACGTAATTATATGCTTTTATCTCTAAGCGGTTAGAAGTTTCAGGCGTCCGTTCATTCCCCGGTGGTCCTTTCAGGGTTTAAAAAATATTTAACATATTTTTAATACTTTAAAATTTGTAAGTCCTTTTGTACTTCTTACATTATGTATTTTATTGTGAAAACGAATTAACATCTATGTGTTTAAATTTCTTTTCAATGCAAGACTAAGCGCTCAGTAGAAAAAAAAAATTGTTCATAGTATAAAGTATAAATCATAATTGCAGGAAATTCACTTTTTCAGAGTTATTATAAAAGAATACAAAATTATACGTTTCACTCTTCTTTATTAATGTTGTTTCGCTTCAAAATTACTTTTGGTGTAATTCAGGTTGAATGTAGACAAGTTAAAAAAAAAAAAGAGTTGGAGACATTTTAGTTTATTTCCTAATTAGGAATTGAAATTTTAGTTAGGTTAGAGTTAAAATTTATTGCTCAATTTTGGAATTTCCCATTAAAAAGAAGCTTAACGTGTAAAATAGTTAAAGTGTATAGAATATTACTGTTCGCCATAGTGAGCTTTTTGACGAATTTGGAACATATAAGTATTCGAAAAAAAATAGTTTATCAACGAGAAAATCCTAATAGGAAGAGAATACGAATTAAAGTTTTATTACAACCGGATTCATTAATTTTTTTAGTAAAGTATGAACAATTTATTGACATGGAAATGGTTAGCTAGTTAAGAATAAAAGTCTCATAAACGGTGATAAAACTGATAACATAGAATTTTCGTTTATTTTGATCACGAGTTCATAAATTTAAAATTAATAAAATTCGTTTGTTAATTGGTCTTCAATTTTATTTCATATCAAACGTACTTCTTTAGATTCAAGTTCGTTAAGTTTTTTTTTCAGTGGAAATGCATGAATTTATTTTAAAATTAACAAATTTTTCTATTTTTCGAAAAATCATTCAATTCCATATTGTCGTGACGATTTTTATGGCACGGACTTGTATTCCACGAACTTCATTCTTCATCAAACGTAGTCCTCTCTGGATTAAAAATATCCCGAGACAAGTTATTTCGTTTTGTTTAATTTACATCTAAGTAAATCATTCAATTCCATATTGTCGTGACCGTGACGATTTTTATGGCACGGACTTGTATTCCACGAACTTCATTCTTCATCAAACGTAGTCCTCTCTGGATTAAAAATATTCCGAGACAAGTTATTTCGTTTTGTTTAATTTACATCTAAGTAAATCATTCAATTCCACATTGTCGTGACCGTGACGATTTTTATGGCACGGACTTGTATTCCACGAACTTCATTCTTCATCAAACGTAGTCCTCTCTGGATTAAAAATATCCCGAGACAAGTTATTTCGTTTTGTTTAATTTACATCTAAGTAAATTTGAAATCATTAAGTTTGCTTGTCGGTTCTATAAAGCACTGAGGATTTTTATGTTACTGTCGGAAAATGCGAGTCTGTTACCTCCGGACATTTCATATGTCTGTCGGTAGAACACAAAGTCAAACTTCGTTATCTGTGTCACGAATTTCGATTTTTATTTTACCGAAAACTCATAATTTTAATTCATATCCGAAGAGATTTTCCGCTTCTTTGTTGATTACTGACCTCAAACTGAACTGATAGCTTTCATATAATTACGTGTGTGTTTATTATTATTAGGACGCCTGTCGCAACGCAGTAACAAACATAATTTTTGTATTCAAAGTTTGGTTTTATTTTTGCTGTAGAAAGATCTGAGGAAAAATAGTTTTAAGCCGATTCTTATGATAAGAAAAAAGAATTTTAGGCTCTCGGTTTAGTTGACCTCGCAAAACCGGTAGGTAAAGTTTTAAAAGGTGCACTTTTTTCTACTTACGCATTCGCTGAGGTGTGATTTTAAATTCTTTTTCTCATTTGTATACGAAAGTAGATAGTTACATAAAAAAAAATTTAAGTCATGCTTGTAAGAAGTATATCTTGAGGTAATAGACATTATGCTTAAACGTGCCTATTATGACAATTTTTATAATAAGGCTGAAGGTGTTCGTGCATTTTTGAAGCATATTAAAATTGTTCGATTTGGTCCGCTTAAGGACAGTTTAAGCCATATGTATCAAAACTCGTGCGTAAATCATGTTAAAAAGGTAAATTGTAGCGTGAAACAACTTTCAGAAGATGCAAAAATACTGAAATATTGTATATTAGAGAAAGATTATTATAAATTTCTCTAGAGCAGTGGTTCTTAATCTTTTTAATAGTCAACACCCCCTTAATCTGAAAATAAGCTCTCTCACCCCCCCCCCCCCCCGAAAAATGTGTTTCTATTTTGTATTTAGGAAAGACATTTATTGCATAAACATTAATACATTTAAATTACATGCTATATTATTACATATAAAACACTATCTACATTTCTAATGGCTACGTTGTTGTTTGTTCGTAATTATCCTTTTAAAACGAGGCTCTTTTTTTGAAAGAGCCACGCGTAAGTCATTAGATGCATTTAAGGCTGATTTCTGGCTTTTCTTTTGATGTGCAAAAGTGATGAAAAACTCGTTTCACAAAAGTAAGTGGTGGCAAATGGTAAAAGTGTGTCTAATGCTGCTTTTACCAATTCTGGATAAAGTTCTAACAGCGTAAACTAGAACTGTTCTAAGTCCAGTTTTTCTAATTCCATTTGAATACGTGCATTAGCTCGTATTGCGATAAGATCGTCTTTTAATAAAACGTTGTCGTCCGTTGAATTTGGATCAAACGAATATGTATTGAGTATCCAGCTATTGATTTTACTTATGTTTCCCGTGGAAAAGTATTCATCAAATGATTCACTCAATTGTTGGAGGTGTAATTTAATTTCGTTAACCTTTTCCTTACGGGGTGGGATAGCATGTATCCCAAGAATACAGGCCCAAGAATGAATATATATATATATATATATACACGTACATATATATATATATAAATAAGAATAAGAATAAGATGAAAGAGAAAACCAGTAATAGCTCTAAAGCTACATGAAGCCAGGAACATCCAACATGTAATGATAAGTATGAAAACGGTTTTTGACAGCATTTCTATATATATATATATATATATAAGAATAAGATGAAAGAGAAAACCAGTAATAGCTCTAAAGCTACTTGCAGCCAGGTACAATTTATATATATATATATATATATATATATATATATATATATATATATATATACAAGCACTTTAATGGCCGTTCTTAGTAAAGGGGTATGAAATATCCTGTTCTAAAGAGGGAATTGGAAAAAAGGGCCCCGTAAGCTAAAGGTTAAACCTTCTCTCGCACCCCTAGAAATGATATAGCTCCCCCCCCCCCTTCAAGAACCACTGCTGTAGAGTAACGTTTTCCAACATTTTTCTCAGCTTAAGGGGACCGTGGACCTTTATTTAAGAACATTTTTTTATTGTAATACTGATTGTGTTATTGTAAAAAAGAAAATAAAAAAATCTGTAGGATAATAGTTTCTACAGGATTCTTCCTTATCAATAGATATTGATAAGGAAGAATCCTGATACTGTTTAAAAAGAAACTGGGTATGCATTTTACAATTCGACTTCATTAATGTAATTAAATTTGATTTAAAACTTATTAAAAGGCAAAATTTTGATGAAAATCGGGATGGAATTCAGAAAAAAAAATCTCAAAAATTAAGTATTCAAGGGATTAAATAATTGTTACCGATATTTGTTTGTATTACAGTTTTAAGTGATTAAAATCCAAAATCGAAGAAATTTCTCAAAAATTAAGTCGCAAGGAGCATTTTAAAATTTTGTTTATAAATTTTAAATTTGTTAAAAAAATCTTAAAGTTGTAATAAGATTGTAAATTTCTTTTAAGGTATTCTATATACTTATGGGGAAATATATATATATGTACAAAATTTCATATCTCTATGATAAAAAGTTTAAAAAAAAAAAATTTAACATCCACCTATCCCTTAACGAAAATTCTGCTCTCAGCCCCTCTTTGATTGAATCGAATTTTCCAATAGTAGTAAAATATAAATGTTTACTAACGTATCACAGATGTAAGATGCCAAGCAATGTATTCTTAAACTACATTTCTTAGTTTTTGAAACAGCTTCTCCTTTATTTTTTTACGTATCATATTTGGTCTATGGATAGTTAATTTTGGCTATGGTGAAACGGAGAATACCTTCAGTTTACTCAGACAGCTGTACAGATTTGTATTCCACTTTCAGGAACCTATTAGTCTGAACTGAATCACTCGTCTAAGCTTGCTATCAGAATTAAACGCAGAAACACATTTACGGTTTCTAGTAACCTATCTCTTCGTTCCAATTACGGAACTATAGTGTGACGATCTGGCATTGAGAAAATAATGGTCAAGCGTCATTAAATTCAGTTACGGAAGCGTCTACTTTTTTGTCAAAAACCTTTTGCTACTGTTTTTCCATTTTGACACTGTTTGTTTCTAATTTCTTGTTTTCTTAATTCGTTAAGTTAAAAATTGTCGATTTAGAGAAGTTCTCGTAAACCCTGACACATTACCCCAACCGTTCGATTGGAAAACACTGATATAGGATACAAACTATTACTGCAGAAGTCTCCCGAACAGAAAATCTATTGCAGTTAAGTATAAACGTACAAAATCTCCCCTAAAAATGAATATAAAACCCTATAGGCTACCGTTAAAAAAAAAGTTTATTTATGTACAGTCACAAGCGTAATATTTTCCTATTATAGTCCTTTGATAATGCATGCCTAAAAAATTTCAATACATTTTAAGCATGGCTTTTTGTTATATCAAGTAGGTTTTATTATTTTAATTAAATTCTATTTATATCACTTTATGTTGTTGATATACTCTGACTAGTTCACTTTTTACATTATACAGGACCATTTCTGGATTATGCGTTTTCTCCGGTTTTTCGCGGTATGTTAAAAGTGACATTTATTGTGGGAATATTCAGGTTATATAAGGCTATGTTTTCGACCAATGTATCTTTAATGGCATAATTTATTCTTTAAGAGCTTCACGTATAACAGTGTACAGGAAATTTAGACGACAGTTCAATCAAATTTTTACGAACTTTGTGGGTTTTAGAACCGTTACTACGCTTCGCAGACAAAAGGAAAATGAATAATAAAAACCCCAGCTCCTTCAGTGAGTTGCTCAATTAGTTTGCGGTACGTTATCCTTGAAAACCAACTACTTTCTTTGGTTATCTAAAAAGCACTATGACGAACTTACGCTAGTAATTTTAGTCGGTATTTTCATAAGTTAGGTTAGCACCACAGACGAGAAATTTTCAGTGAAAGAAGGTATAGCTAGTGAAGAAAAAGGCACTTTCACCGAGGTTCGTTACTATAATTTCACCACAGACGAGAAATTTTCAGTGAAAGAAGGTATAGCTAGTGAAGAAAAAGGCACTTTCACCGAGGTTAGTTACTATAATTTCACCACAGACGAGAAATTTTCAGTGAAAGAAGGTATAGCTAGTGAAGAAAAAGGCACTTTCACCGAGGTTCGTTACTATAATTTCACCACAGACGAGAAATTTTCAGTGAAAGAAGGTATAGCTAGTGAAGAAAAAGGCACTTTCACCGAGGTTCGTTACTATAATTTCACCACAGACGAGAAATTTTCAGTGAAAGAAGGTATTGCTAGTGAAGAAAAAGGCACTTTCACCGAGGTTCGTTACTATAATTTACCGCAAAGATAGACACCTGAAGCTAACCAATCTAGGTTTCGTCTTTATCATGAGCTCCCCAGCATTGTTTATACGCATTAGGATCCTAGGTGAAAATTGAAGAAAGAATTCTAAAATCTGAACTATTGTAACTCTTCACTGACTGACGAATTGCAGCAGTCAGTTCAACTCTCAAAATACAATCCAGCCTATACATTTTTCTTCGGAAAAAAAATAGAGAAAAGGGTGAATAATGAAAGTGTTTCGCTGTTCCATTATTTAAGCTGTATTCTAAAATTCTGCCCTTAGGTTAAAACAGACCTTTTTGGTCATAAACTTTGAGTTAATACATTTACTTTTCCTTTAAAGTATGTTGCTTCAGTAGAAAATTACTAGCATCTATTTAATCGTTAGTTTGGCTTCTTACGCAGAGGTGTTGTAATTATATTAGAAATATTCGAATATTTATTTAAATTGCATGTATTTATTTCGCTTCATTTCATGGTAGATAAATCAATAGATACAAAACTTGTATCTCCCTCCTACTATTTAAGCCTCCTTCGGGAATTCTACCCCTTCTAAACTACGCGATAAAAGCCACCTTCTAAATGTTGTTACGGAAGTTCTAATGGCTTTCACTCTCGTGTTCTATTTTCTATCTAAATGCATTTTGAGTCTGGAGACAGCTAAGATCTTAAATAATATCCCAGCTTTAAAATAGTTAGTATGACTTTTGGCTTCTCTTTATTAAAAGTAGCATTTAAAATTTCAAATAAGTTATATTAGGATGAATCGAATTATATTTATTTATTGTATAAAGACGTGTAAAAGCCAGTCTCGATACTTTCCTTTTCGAAATACCTATTACACCGTGCGTTCTTTATCACTGTACCAGCCCGCGAGTAATGTCCCTGCATCGATACGTGTAATCCGATTTTCTACACAAGCGTTTGGTCTTAAATAAAGAACTTTTATCAGGGAATTCCAACCTTTTTGGATTGATTTTGAAAGAGAAGAATTGGGAGTCCCCGGGGCTTTATCGTACCCAATGTAAGTCTTGAATGCATGGAATTTCGCGTTCGATCGCTTGAAATTAAAAACATTTATTCATCAGAATTTATTTAAGTATGAAACGATACTAATTACACGAGGGAAAAAAAAGTAGTCCTCCCTCTTAGAGAAATTTTGTATTTGAGAAAAGCTCATTATACAATAAGAATTTCGAATGGGGAATATTCGTGTAATTTCTGGCATGTGTAGTATGGTATAAATTTGTATATAATACGGGACTAAGTGCTAGTCGGCCTGTTTTTGTTACTTCTTGATTATTAAGGAATTAGTGAAGTGAGTAAATGTTTGAAAAAGGGAATTGGGGAAGAGGACAATTAGGTTTTAAGAAAACGAAATAGATTGGTTTGATATTTACTTTTGTTCTGTATGTTCGCATGGTTTCTAACAAGGAATTTGTTAACATTAAGTTAAGTAAGTTTCTAAATTCGTAAAATGTGCCTAAAATGCCTGGTAACTTACAGGAAACCTGTATCAAACGCAAAATGGAAACACACAGTTCAATTACAGTCAACAACACACACAGTTATAGAACAATCAGAGTTATTTTGATTTAAGACCTTTCTTTTAATTATCCTTTAATTATGATACAGATAAGCTTTCCCTTGATAGCTTGGTAGAATTTTGTCATATGCAATTCAATTGTGAACGCAGAATTTAATAAATAATATTAAACTCTAAAAAGGCATACCGAAAGAAAATATCGCTCATCAAATGTTCTTCCGGGTGAAAGAAAATTATTTTGTTACAGAGTAAAGCTCATTATACAATAAGAATTTCGAATTGGGAATATTCGTGTAATTTCTGACGTGTGTAGTGTGGTATAGATTTGTATATAATACGGAACTAAGTGCTAGTCAGCCTGTTTTTGTTACTTCTGGATTATTAAGGAATTAGTGAAGTGAGTAAATGTTTGAAAAAGGGAATTGGGAAGAGGACAATTAGGTTTTAAGAAAACGAAATAGATTGGTTTGATATTTACGTTTGTTCTGTATGTTCGCATGGTTTCTAACAAGAAATTTGTTATCATGAAGTTAAGTAAGTTTCTAAATTCGAAAAATGTGCCTAAAATGCCTGGTAACTTACAGGAAACCTGTATCAAACGCAAAATGGAAACACACAGTTTCGTAAGATCTCCAGTAAAATAAAAAAGGGTGGCAACTAGTTTCGAACTAATTAATAATTCATAATCTGGCAAAAGAACATTCAGAGCACTACTAATTAGTTCGGAACTAGTTACTATTTTACTATGGGTATTAAGAAGCTGCGTGTTTTTATTTTTATTGTCGGGTGTTTCAAATGGATTGTTTTCATGCTTAATTTTTGTGTTTATCTTAGAACAGATACAATTCATACCCTTCCTACCCACAAAATGTAGGTTCATAATCCCTAATATTTTTTGTTATTAAAGCAATAGCACTTAGACATATATATATACACTATTATATGCCACTAAAATACAACAAGAGCAAACAGAAGAAACAAAACACAAAACAAAATGGCATATAGAAATCTTGGAGCAGACACAACAGTCTAATTGGGCTGATATCCATTCGTCCTCATCAGTACCCTGGCCTCCCAATATCTGCCATAAATACTGTTACTTGATAATGCGGATCACAGTAGCAAATGCTGTGCATCCATATGCCCTTCCACAAAGAGTACAATTTGGGCTTTCGAGAATACCTAACCTGAAAAGGTATTTAGGCAAATAGCCGTGTCCTGTAGCAAGTCTAAAAGCAGCAACACTTGTTATTCTTGGTGCTGAGGGAATATGCAATATTGCATCTTTCCTTTCCTTATTTTGTATATATCTTAATTTTTTTCTTTTCATACTGAGAATTCATTTTTCTCCTTATAATTATTGATACTGAAATGTAGGGGATTTCCGTCACCGATGTTTGTGTTATCCGAGTCCCTTTTTTTGGTTAGTTGGTCATCCATTTCATTCCCGTGGACTCCACAGTGGGTTGATGGAATCCACTGCAATTCCACCTCTTTGCCATTTTCCTTAATCCCTAACATGGGCAATTTGGTGATTGATGTAGGGTATCTAAATTTTGATGATCTTTGTATTATACAAATTACAATGTTTATATCTTTAGAAGTTTTTACGTAGGTTTGCCTTTGGTTTCTGATTTCCTGCAAAACCGCGTCGTTTGATTTAATAACGCAGTGCATTTCACACGGCAGTGTTTCTTTCACCCTTGATGATGGATATCTGGAAAGCACTGAAATGTGTCAGGTTTATGAGCGTCTTGTATGGGAAAAGAAAGTTCCATTTCCTACGTGACATATTTTTTTCTACCAATCACGATTTTGTGGAAAGTAGAAGCTGCTATCAGATGACAACAAAATAGATATATTTTATTTTAATGGACTTGTGTTTTTACCCTTGTAAAAAGAAAATGTTGGAGGTTATTAAGGTACTCTATTAAGCAGTTTTCGTGTGCAAAATGCATTGTTTAGAATTCCCTGCTTATTTTATATTGACCTCACGCGTGTGATTTTAGTTTTGCTGTCTGCTGTAGTCAAATTCTTCTGAACAGTTTTAAACAGTTTTAACTTATTACTGTCAGTCAGTTTTTTTACTGCTAAAACTGCTAGTAATCATCTGCAGAATTTCCATGTTGTTAAAATTGCCAGGAAATGCTCCTGAGATGGAATGAGAACATCATATTTTGATCAAATGACTGTTGCAGGAAAATGCTTTAAATATCAGTTTATAGCATTCTTAGTAGTATAATTACATTGGTAATGAAGATAGAAGCATTTTGAATACACATAGATTTATATATAATTTATGTATTACATACACACACACACACACACACACATATATATATATATATGTATATATGTATGTGTGTATGTATGTAGTATGTATGTGTATATATATATATATATATATATATATATATATATATATATATATATCTACACACACATATACACACACATATACACACACTTCATCTAAGTTACACTGTTAAGGAGAGCTTTATACTGCTTTGGCTACTCATGTGTTGATTTCATAAAAAGGTTCTAAAATGATTAAATTTTTTTTATGTTGTTAATAATGTTGTGTAATACTGTAGCCTCTGATGCGTAGATACCATTTATTCGATTTACTGTTTGTTATATTTTGAAAAACAAACATCGCCATGCTTTCCTTGATAAGAAGTTTCTTTCCCCTTTCTAGCATATTCCCAAAGAAATAACTCCATATTCTTCGGGAATAACTGATTTTTAAAAGGTTGAAAGCTAACTGCACGGGCTCTTATCTCTGAAGGCAATTAACAATCTTTTTCTGGAATCAAATTTGTTCTTAGAGTTTGTCACGGGGCTTTGAAGGTATCTCTACTATGCTTAAAAAGTATGCTTGAACTTTTTTTTTCTGGAAGTATTAAACGTTAAAAAAATATTAAAATCTTAGTACTGGTTTAGAGCAGTATCAGAAAAAAATCGGATCGTATGTTGATGTAGTTGCAAAAACTATTATAACGCGGGAAAAAAAAGAGAACCATTTAAAAAGAACTCCGCCTTAAATGAGAGAGAGATTAATGAACGTTTAAAACGGTAATACATATGCATGAATTCTACGTGTTTTAGATCGTAATCTAAATCGCTAGTTTTACGTAAAAAAGTTTGTCTGTAATGTACAGCTGAAGTAAGATTATGAATTTTACTTTCATCTGCTTTTAAGTGAATTTTTTAATATTTTTTTCTCCACATGCTGTGTAAGTTCTTCAATTAGTATCATTGACGGAACATGCTATTTTAAAGTTTTGTTCATTATTCTTACATAATCCCAACAGTTTCTATTTCAAAGTCTGGGTTCTTTCAGGCAATTTAGGTGCAATCTGCCTTCGACAATCGCTTTGGTCAGGGGTGCCGAACCCCACCAATTTGAATACCTAGTAATGGTGGCTTCCTGTAACCCCTGCAAATTAAAAAAAAAAGAATGTACGCTGCTGAAAAAGTATTAAGTTTCTGTGTGAACAAATGCCCGTCAACATACTCATAGAATGAGTAAGCGATTGCACATTATAGTACTTGAAGCAGTTTATGTAAAGTATTTGAACAGCAGATACAGTGACGTAGCTAGCATAACTGGCGCCCGGGACACGATACCTTTTTGGCGCTCCCCGAAAAACATATAGTAATCCAATATATAGAATTAGTTAAAAAGATATACCATTTGGCGCCACTATGCGAGTGGCGCCCGGGGCATGATAGACCTCCTTGCCCCCCCCTCCCCCCTCGCTACGCCACTGAGCAGATAAATTATTAAATTTTTATGAAAAACATGAACACTACTGTATTTCATATGCTCTTATAATTTTTAACATTGCAGTAGACTGCATAAATCACAAAAATTCCTATTAAATTGTTGATGGTAAACTCGCGAATTACCCGATACAAGAAAGCTAAACGAGAGATAAAACTAGAGCCTGTAACTGGAATGGAGTCCCCCCAACTGCACAAACATGAATTTCTTGCCATTAATGCGCTATAAGAAATATTTCTAATACTCAACTAATTTTGGTATTTGCTGATTAATTTTCAGAATCGTAATTATTCTTAATTTTTAATAAATATCGGAGTAATAAATGTCAATAAAATATTTTGAATTGCAACTTTTGACCCCAAAAATTTGCTTAAAATATAACACGTTTATCGTATTACATCTATTGTAAGTTATACAATGAGTAATCAATTATTTGCGGCCACCGGTTAAATATTTTGCAGGCCTTCTTTTGCCTGTTTTAAGAACGGCAGCCACCCGATGTGACATGGATTCAACAAAATGTTTCAAATTTTTGAGGCATTTCCAGCCATGAGCATTTATTTGAGCTGTGGTTGAGAACAGTGAATCCAGTAACCCAATTTGCAAGACCGAAACTCCCGCATGTACTCTGTGGAGTTAGAACTGGGAGGTCAAACAATATTTTGCTTGTAAGAGTCAAACAATATTTTGCTTGTAAGAGTCAAACAATATTTTGCTTGTAAGGTCAAACAATATTTTGCTACGTACATCAACTCATTTTTGTCCTGAATTTTCCGATGACAAACTCCATTTTTGCCTTCGAAGTAGTAGGCATTCAAAGGTGGTTCGGCATGCACCAAAGGCCCAGGTTCTGTCAATGAAACATAGCCCATACAAACAGTCTTCTCCGCTAGCGTGCATTATTTATACCATGTAAGGTGGAGCCATGGCATAATGTTGAGGCCAAAATGAATCATATGCATAGGTGTAGTAAAGATATAGCCGCCTCAGACCTGCGAACCCGTCATTTTTACAGTCATGTATCATCTATTTAATCGCCCTTTGTTTCGGGGGGATGTCTTTGCGCCAAAGAAGCGTGTTTCCTGCAGGACGTCTCTTTTTATAGTTCCTATGTTTGAAACATGCTTATGGATATTTTTTTAGGGTACCTCTTACATTGGGTTATGAGCTATAGAACAGGGATGTGTGTATTAGGGCCACACGAATCTTCGGACCCGGCACTTATCTTTCTGATTATACATATTGTAAGTTCGAATTACAGAGCTCTTAAAGGCAACCTCGTCACAGAGACCTTATGTCAAATAGTCCATTATATGGAGAGTACTTTCACTACCGATTTTTTCGGGTATTCTGGGAAAGGAAGAGTCCTATCAGAAATGTCAAAAGCTTAACAATCTCCTTTTTAAAAAAAATGTTTCTTAACGCTATTTTCTAGGTTTTTTTAAGGGGGGGGGGCTCAGAGGTAACTGGCAAACGCTACATTGTCTGTCCTTTACTTCTGTCCACACTTCTATCTAGCAAAGGACAATCGAAGAGACCCCTATAATATGAAAGCAGCTTTTTTTTTACATTCGAGTGATAAATAAATCATATAGGATATGCATTATTTTTTGGAAAAGTATGGATATCTGTTCTGTTGTTCAGAGGAAAAGGGGGCGGGTATGATAGAGGAGCTATTTTTACCTTCCAGCAAGGAAATCCGCCTTAAGGGGATGAAGGAAAGAGTATCTTCTTAAACATAAAACTTTTGTATCATAAACTGAATTTGATAACAATTTCTGAGAAAACAGTTTACTTTTCTGTAACTGCGGTATTGCGTACAGTGGTCAGTGTTTGCCTGTTGCTTAGTGGATAGTAAAGTAGCCTTACACTTAAAGGTACTTCTGGAGCTATCTCAATCAGTCGCTGTACCGAAGAGAATCCCTAGGATACAAGTCTACTGATATATTTAGTCCTTTAGCTCCGCGTTACCGAGGATCGTGAGTTTTTACGCTGCATTCACTTTCCATGAAGATGGTCGAAATTCGTTGATTACGCACTGTGTTTGCGCCTTTCGTTGTTTGCGCACTTGTTTTCGCCTTTGATTAATTAACTGGTTGTATAATAATGTAAACAATTCAACGCAAACTAAAACCTATAAAGTGGGCATAGACTGCCAAACAAATTAGCTGAAAACCTACCCTAGCGTTGAAAACTTAACTTTTCAATAGAAGATTGCCCAGTTGCAATAAATCCTCATATTGAAAACGTATTAACTAAAATTAAATATTTCAACAGAGCTAGATAATTATAGGAAGAATGTAGACAAAAAAATAATCAGAAATCAAGCACTTAGGGCTCTACGCACCATAAGGCAAGATTCTGTAGTAGTGACGGAACTAAACCAAATATCGAGGTAACCGATTGGTCTCGTCATCAGGGAGCCTAACCAAATCAGTTACCTCAAGGGGAACTTCCTGAATAGGATGCAGATCTAACCAAAAGACATCCCAAGGTCCCGAGATCCCCATTGAAACATAGTCAAAACAAATGAAAAGGACACGGACAACTTGCACTTAGGGCTCAAGGCACCATAAATGAAAGTACACACACAATCCTAAAGAACACAAATGAAAAGACAGAAATGCAAAGATGCTCAATTACCCTAATTCAATGAGATGGTCGAAATTCATTGATTACGCACTGTATTTTCGCCTTTGGTTGTTATTTGGGATAGCTGAGAAAATGCATTTGCCGATTAATTAACTGGTTGTATTTATCTTAAACTTGCGTAATTAAATATAGCCACTTCAGGTAATTTCATAGCATATATTTCACTGCAAGTAGTTCCCGTACCTGAATCACCGCCGATTTAAAATTGTTAATAATTACAAATTGTGCGTTTCCTACCGCATACTTCCCCCCTTGTGTGTGTGTGTGTTTTTTTTTTATTACACTCTGTTTTGTTTGAAAATCCTGCAAGACAATCTTCTGGTGGAATAAAGCAGTTCGGTTGTTGTCCAATCATTTCGAAACAAAAGGAAATCATTTCGAATGTTCAGCGGATGGGAACAATAAAATTTAAATTGTTGCTATCTAAAGTTACTTGCGGTACACCATTGAAATATAAATCCACCGGAAACATTAAAATCGAAACATAGGTGGAAGAAATTTTTCAATTCTGATCACATTCGATGTAAGTCGTTTGTAATGGTGTATCTTCTTCTTTCGTTGCGAGTATGACCCTGATAGTTGCGTTTGATAGATGGCGATAAACACTTGCAGACATTTGAATGATTGGTAGTCCAAGAAAAATCCGGTAAAATAATGGAGAATTTCTTGTTTATTCTGTATGTGAAGCCATGCATGACGCAGATCTTGTTAGAATCTTGCATCGGGGTGGCAATGGTTTTTATTTTATTTTTTTTTTCCTCTAGCGAGTTTCAGAAATTGTTTATTTTTTTCTGAATAGCAACTGAGTGTTCAAATTATATCAGATTGAAAACACTTAAAATAGGGAAATTAATCATAGTAGATGTATTGCTTTTCGGAAAAAATAAAAATTAAAAAGATGATTGGATGCATCAATAGTCATATATTGAACTCATTATCTCTGAATTGAAGCTCTCCTGAAAAGAAAGTGAAAATAGCCTAAGATGGATGTAATTCAGGAATCGAAATGCTTCAGCTTTTTCCTTGTTTTGTTTTTTATTGTTTTCTTTAGCTACTGTTTACATTTAAATGTGCAGCACGGTTTGCTTACCGACAGAAAAAAGTTACGCGATTTCTTTTGAAATGCAGTGAAAAAAATATTGACTTTTTTTTTTGTTTGTTAAGAGGTAATGCTGTTGCCATTACGAGTATGTAAATGTAAGAAATAGGGCGTCAAGTATATTGTATTTTTAAATGCTTCATAACATTAACCTTGAAACAGAATAAAAAACATTATACATACAGTGGAATCTCGATCTATCGTTTTTCAAGGGACCGACTGAACTGAACGATAACTGCGGGAAAATGATAGATGCGGGAACATAACAAAGCAATATGATCGCCGGGACTGTGTGAAATAAACGACACATACGGGAAAACGATAAATCGGAAAACGATCGATCGAGATTCCAGTGTGTGTATATATATATATATATATATATATATATATATATATATATATATATATATATATATATATATATATATATATAATTTAAATACGGTAGCACTACAAGCTCACGAAACTACAATCTGTAATATTTCAGCAACGCCTTATCTCGTTCACAGAATCTCTGTGATATGCTGATTTAATTAATCATTATTATTATTTTTTTTTTGAGTGTGGAACTTTATGTGAGCAAGATGTGGCTGAAAACTTAAGGAGCCAGCCACCTCAGTTGTTGAAAGGTGTACAAAAGAGGCACGTTGTATATACGCTTGTGGTTGATGGAGCCTGGCTCTGCAGTGACTTCGAGATTCTTACAGATATTTACAGCTCCAAAACGCGATATATTTAGTTAACGGAGAACTTGATTTATTAACTGATTCTACAAATCTATGACAAGGAGTTAGTGAGGGTTCAAATAAAATTCCCATATTCTTCTCCTCTAATGTGTGAAAAGAGCTAATATTTTTCTTTCTTTTACAAGTTATGAAAAATAGCATTTTGTAAAACTGGGATTTTAACGAAGTTCTGCCTCTAGATTTTCCATAACAGGGGAGATATTGTATAAAACACTGCTGTCAAAATGTTTGATAATAATTGTTGGTAAACGTTAAGAAATAGAATCTGTGAATAAATTTATAAATACCAATTAATATGTATATTGTAATTCCATTTATATTAAAAATATTAGATTTCTACTTGGTGTGAATATCTTATTTCTAATCCGGTATCGATGTAGACGAAAATAAGGAAATTTACTGCAAAGGAAAGGTTTTGATTGCGGAATTTGAGTTTTCGTATAAGTTGGATGTTTGTGGAGAAAAGTAAATATTTTTTATAAATAGGTAGGGGGGCAGAGTTTACATCTTTCTTCCCGCTTTTTTCTGCTTTCTTTTTTACTTTCTTTGTGTGTGTGTGTGGGGGGGGGGTGACGTTTAAGCAGATATACCCCGATCTAGTTGTCCGACTCTATAGCAGAAAATAGTTAAGGGCGGGGCGGCAATGAAATTTGGAATCTAAATAACGAATATTTTTATTTTGTCATTAAAATATGATAAAATTTGGATTTGCCCCATCTTTTTATACAGACCTTTCATTAATTTTTCCATTCCGTTAGTGTATGCATTCGAATGACTGAATCTAAAAAAGTTGAAACAGAAAACGATGACCGCAACGTTCAAAAATCTTGTCAGCTTACTGTTCATCTGTCTTTTTCCACTGAAACCTCTAATGAGTACCCAGAATATTTTCCGATGGAAGAGTTGCTATCTTCTTGTTTGACGTTTGATGATACACTTGTAGTTAGTTGACTTCTCCAGTAAGGAATCTAGTTAGTAAGTGATTGATTCCTGTGAAGAGACCCTCTTTGCGGTTTCTGAAAACTTAAAATGCGTTTATATACTGAGTATTTTAAAGTTAGAATGGAATTAAATATTGCGTTCTCTTTAGATGAACTGCTCTGATGAATGATTTTACACATGTTCATCATCCATAATTCTTTGGATTGTGCGATAATTAAATCCTATTTTATAATTAATTTTTTTTTACCTCTTAGGTGCATAGCCATTTTTAAATTTACGTTTTGAGTTATTTTCTTTTAACAAAACAATTTTATAAATTAAAGTAATAGTATAATTTCTTTAAGCTTTATCGAAAACTGTCACTGCCAACGAGAGTCTTGTCAGAGGTATGAAACTTAATGATTAGTATTGAGTTTTAGGGGTCAAAAGCAGCGGTGATAAATGAAGTGGATTTTCCAATGCTTTCATCCTGATCTGTGGAAAGTATTGTGAAACTATCTCTCTTGCAACGGGACGTCAAAACACCTGCACAATTAAAATAGATGATTGATTTCATCTCTCTTGTAGGGAAGTAATGATGTCATGCTTTGAATTGCCTTTGTCGGGTTTTTGCTCTGTGTTCGTGGAAAAAAAGTATATTGGTTTTGTATCAGAATAGACTGGGTTGTTTTTGTGTCACTTCAATAAATTAATTTTAAGATTCTTTTTCGAAGACCCGAAACTTTCATTTTCGTATCTGGTCCTCACTTTAAAGAACTAACTGTTCGCTTAAAGTTTTGGACATGATCGTGTAAATGAAACTGCTAAAATCAGTATTACGTTAGTATTTATTGGTTTAATAAAGGAAATAATGCACAACTGTTCTAATAAAAGAAGTGAGATAAATTAAGGAAAAGGCTTATATCAGATTTTAAGCATTAAAACTTGCACAGAATGTGTAAAATTTAATTCTGTCTTGGTCGAAGAAACTTTGTGATACTTTTTACACAGTTTTATACTTGAATATTTAGTATTTATGAATTCCTTAATCAGACATTATTAAAACTTAAATATTAAAGGATATTAATTCTCCTATTTGGGGCTTTAAGAATTTGCAATTTTAAGAATTATCACAAAAGTTTGAATGGATCTGTTTTTTGTGTACGTTAAAGTAGTCGTTTAATGGCAGATCCATGTTTATTGAAAGGATTTTTCTCTACTTCAACATAACCTCATATTTGATCATATTCCCCTTTAAAAATTGTTGTTATTTATACGTCGAGATTCATACCATGATTCCCGCCTCTTCGATGACACACTAATGTCGAGATATTAGGAATTTGTCTCGTACTTCACAAAAAATATATGTTATTCTCTCTTGTAAATTCTTTCAAGGTGGGCATCTTCCCTCTGTAAAAGACCGCACAATTCTATTCTTACAATTGAACAGCATTTAATTATAATGCTGAATTTATTAATTCACACACTCGTAGAAACGTAAAACAGCCCAGTAAGTCTTCTTGTCATTATGAGATCGTATCTCTGTTAAAGGAGATGGTTTAATCAAACGTGGATGTCCATATGGATGTATATAAAGTTTTATGGGACAGTTTGGTGAAGATGTGTGCAGGGATGTAGTAGCGGAAATACAGTGCGGGGATGTAAAAGTCGAATTCCTGGAACCTATGACTAAGCTACTACCAAGATTTAGATGCTAAAACTAGAGTGGCCAGTACTAGATTCTAAATTTTTTCGTTGATAAAGAAAACAAAAAAGGGACTCATACTCACTGACTTATATATATATATATATATAAATAAGAATAAGATGAAAGAGAAAACCAGTAATAGCTCTAAAGCTACTTGCAGCCAGGAACAAACAACATGAAAAGAAAAGTATGAATAAGGTTTTCGACAGCATTTCTTCATCAGCGGTGACAATACTGTCTAACAACCAATGGATTGTTTCCGATGAGTATAATCTATAAAATAAACACACTCAGACACCGTACAATCCATTATTAACAGAATAATTGATTAATATTGAATAAAAGTACTTAACCAAAGAACACCAAGCCTGGCGCTAGTCAGAGTGGAAGTTAAGAACTTGTAACCGCAAGATGACTGACGTCACAAAACTTGCAACCATTGAGGTAGAGGATTCTCAGTTACAGACTTACTTCCTGGCTTCAAGTAGCTTTAGAGCTATTACTGGTTTTCTCTTTCATCTTATTCTTATTTATTTATTTTCTTTCATTAAAAGAGCAGCATTCAGCGCCTTACTTAAAAGTAATTTGTTTTAATGTCCAATACTAATTGATTTAAGTTCATCTATGTTTTGGCTTTTAAGCCTATACTCTAATGTGTGGTCAATTTCAAAGCCTTGTTAATTTTATATATATATATATATATATATATGTGTGTGTGTGTTTGTTTGTTTGTTTGTTTGTGTTTGTTTGTTTGTTTAATTTATCTACGTGGGGAATTTAAAATGAAAATCTTATTAAAGAATCATTAAAATCATTAGAAATAAGATGATTTTAATATTAACCATCTTTTAAACAGTTAAATCAATTCGTTCTATATAACGTTACCAGACTAACGATCCCAGGTGGATTGTTGGAGTCAAGGCGGATGATGCAGTCTTCTTTTTTTCAACCCTTCTCCACAAAGAAAATAGAGGAACGGAAGCACGATTTCATATTGTCGTGATTGGGTCTCGTTTGTGCAGTCATTAAAATTTATTATACCGTTTTAATTCTGAAAAGAATGTATAGGCTAATTTTCAATGTCCCCTTTTTCTCGTAATTTTCATATAAAGGTAAAAAAAAAGTGCATGAAAGTTAAAATGTCTTCATATATGTCAATATGATGCAGTAGTTTTCCCTACTACTCTCATAAATTCTACACCATGTGTACTTCTCCCAATGGTATATAGCAGGGGTGGCCAACATGTTGATCGCGATCGACCGGTCGATCGCGAAGCCAATTTTGATCGCTCGCTCGCGATGTCTTAACTTAGAAACCGATTAGACTACGTGATAAATAGAGCACTAATTTAGGACCCTAGTTAGGGCGGCAGTAAGGGTTCTGTTTACAGTGTACTAGACTGGGACTGTAATTCAGTCAGAGACCGAACGTACACTATGGCACTCGTGCTTTCCAAGCATAAGAAAATTGCCATTGATATACGCCTAATTATGATTCCTTGGTTAGGGACATGCAAACTCAGTCTTCCCATTAATGTTAACGTAATAAATTCAAAATCTGTCTTTATCTGTAGATAATTTGAACTAATATTTTCAATAATTACTCATGTTGTTTTAAATCCCCTGGACGTGACTTTTTTTGGCCCGTTATGTATATTGTTTTTCACGTAGATAGATGCGTATGTTTGAACATATATTTTGCTTATATACCCATAGCTCGCGAGAGTGCACCTCGTAATGAAACACGGTGTATAAACATAATATGCATTTTACACCTCCCCCTCCCCACTTAAACTACGCCTTTGGCAACAAGTCGATCGCGACACATTTTTAAGATAAAAAGTAGATCTTATGTACACAAAAGTTGGCCACCCCTGGTATATAGTATGCGGTCTGTTTTCTATATGTAACCTTTTCAGAAAATTAATATTATACGTTTACATATGGTAAATAAACGTGGCAACATGCAATTTCTTTACTCCAGTAAATTTTTATATCTCCCCCCTTTAAATTTCCATACTATCAAAATGGTGTATATAAAAAATTCTTTTTGAATATTTTGATAATTTTTTTTTTGCTTGATGAATATTTATATTTTTAAACTCTCATGGACACAGTATGATGTGTTAGTTGAAGTCACAGGATTAGAAAGTTTATTTTTCTTAGTAAATTAGTTGTACATATTCTCATCTTTAACTAGAAAAATGCATAAATTCATTAATTAATACTGGAGATATTCTTAAATTTTCCTGCTCTTCAGATTTTAAAGCAAGTATTATAGAGGAGAAGAATATAACATTCTGCTTGTAATAATGATTTTTACTTTAAGAATGGACAAATGTGTGTGATTTCACTACAAGGAGGTAGCTATTGTATGCAAAAACCTTTTTAAATGTTTCTTTGAGGAAGAAATTTCTGAAACTTTGTGTGTAAATGTATGGAAAAAATCTCTTATAAATATATTGAAAATTCCAAAAAGGATAGCGAGATGAGAAACATCAAGTGCACACAAGCTGAAACACTTTTTTAAAAGTAATGAAAGTTTAAAAAAATAAATAAAACATCCAAAAGGTGTTTATGTGATAGTTTATATAATTATGAAATTTTGAACAAATTTTTTGAAACAGAAATGTTATTATTTAAGATTTAAATTTTACTGCGAGCGCATCTCCCGTTTTCTTGCAGAGGCTTTCAAACGGGAGATAACCTTAGAAATCCATTGAAATATTGTTACGTTCTACATTTTTACTTGAAATAATTAACGATAGTTGTGCATCTGAATTATTTCGTCTTTTCTTTTTTCCCCACTTTTTTCGCAAACAATAGTTTTCTTTTAAATTTAAGCGTGCTCGTATGTTTACGCTTTAATAAAACTTTTGTAAGCAACGAAAATTATTTCGTTTGCATTTTTTAAGATTTCAAATAAAGTATACCTTTTGTTGCGCGTTTTTATTTATTTTTTACTTTTTTTTACGCTTGTGTGAGGGATGTTTTTTTAAATAGCGTTAATTAAACTTTTGTTGCGCGTTAAATGGCTAAGTTCTACTTTTTTTTCTGTTATTGTTGATATCATTCCTACGTTTAACTCTGAAGTGTGTTCGATTCTCAGTCATAACTATGGTTTATTACAAATAAGTCAAAATTAAATGTGAAAATAATTAATACGGTTGATCTGAGCAAAAAAATAAGATAGAGACAGTAAAGAATGAAAGTAGAAAATCAGAATTTGCGTTTATTACAAAAATGTTTCGTGGTACTTTTATTGCTGCGTTAAAGCTTTAAAAGAGTAATTTAATATTGTTACAGCAATTTATTTTGGGGAATTACATAAATTCATACGAAATTTAACCCTTTTATTTATACAGTCGAACCCCGTTATAACGAACTTCAAGGGACCAAAAGTTTTGTTCGCTTTATCCGGTGGTTCGCTATATCCGAACCGTTAAGAAAAATGCTAGAGTTCACAAAATGCACAACTCATTAGTTGCAATGTGTATTTAATAATGATGTATTAAAGAATGATAAAATCTAGTAAAATTGATCATTAATGAATTAAATCGACTAAAATCGATTACATTAAACTGACACAATACTAATTAGATTACCTACAATGGGAAAACGGCGGGACCAAAATTTTCGTTCGTTATATTCGTGAATTCGTTATAAAGGGGTTCTACTGTATCTGGGAATTTCTGTGTAAACGCAGGAATCCGTTTAGAAATAAATAAAAAACAATGCCCACACATGAGCAAGAAAATTTTTTTAAGTTAGCGCATCAGAAACTGGCAAATTTCGAAAAAAATATACTAAAAAGCTAAGTTGTAACCAAAAATTTTTCCCAAACCCTTTGTTTTTGATGTCTGTAAACTGTATTCAGCGCATTTAATATCCTTTGAAGCGATATTTAAACATGCTCCATCAAAGTTTTCCGTAACTTAACATAACCCAGTGCCGTCATATAGGGGCTGTGACCCGTGTTATTCCCGCGTTTTGAAGCCCCTCAACGTCTTCTCACGTTGTTGTATGAGGCAAAGATTTTGATTTATGCCGACTGGGGGAATGCTTCACAATACCCGTGTCCGCGCATACAACTTTTGTGCGGTGGCTAAAATTTATGCCTTCCGGTGGACAGACGACATGGGAACCTCTTGCATCCGTACGCAAGAGAAGTAAGTGGCTGATGGAACCACAAGTGTGCATGTGGAACCAAAGTTATTGTTGGTGGAAGGCGAAAAGCACGGGTGCAAAGAAATGGGAGGGAGGCAGAGGAATGGGCTAATCCCAGAAGGACCACGAAAAAGTTTAGCAAGTAAACAGGTGTCTGTCACCGCAGGACGGTATTTGGAAGTTTTGATTTGATATGAGCAGCAGTCGATAGCCAAGATGTCTAAGAGCTCAGTGGAAGTCCCTTCCCCCCTTCCCCCCATCCTACCTCTCTTTTTTAAGTTCACCAGTGTAATAGGAAAAAAATGGCGAGCCTGTGCATATGTTGGTAACCATTTCAGAAAGGGAAGTAGTTACTGATGCGTCAAAATTACCATTTCAACATAGCTGAATAAAAAACTATAATAAAACTATAGTAAAACTATAATAAAAACTATAATAAAACCATAATAAAATGGGCAGTAAAACTGCGGCTTAGTAAGGGCGAATGTTTGATTACAAGTGCCTCCGCATTGGAGAAAAAAATATATATATATACACACACACACACATTTTATATATATATATATATATATATATATATATATATGCATACATACATACATACTAGTTGGTACCCGTCAAAACATGACGGCTAGATAGTAAATAAATGTGCTAATACACAAATTATACTCAACAAATCATTTCCAAATGTTGAAAATCATAATAATGCGCAGAAAAAAATTAATGTGTTTAAGCGGCCTCGTGCTTAGTGAGTATCTAAAGCCAGATTTAAAAATGTCACTGAGCATGCGCAGAAATCAATTTTTTTTATTTTAAATTATCGCTGATTAAACAGCGCGAAATAAACAATTTCCATCAGGTTTAATCTTATATTTCACAAGTATAATTATCATAAAAATAAAAATAGCAGAGAGAGATCTAGAGAGACTTCTCGGAATAATCGTGTTTATCATTAAAACATATCACTGAGCATGCGCAGAAACAGTGAGCTTCTAAAGACAGATTAGAACATGCCACTGAGCATGCGCAGAAATCAATTTTTAATTGTAAATTATCGTTAATTAATAGAAATTGCGGTTACAAAAACCAAATTTGACAAATCTACAGATTAAAATCTTTCTTTTAAGACCAAAATGGAGTAAATCGATGCAGTAGTTTTCTCTCACGGACTGCCCAAAAAGTCTGCTTAGCAACTTAAATATATAGATATTTCAGGTAGTCTTTCTAACGAAACTACCACGGGTTATTAACGTAGGATTACTTATCGTTGCTTACCTCTTTTGTATGAATATATGTATGTAAGTGTTATGTATATACGTATCTATATATATGTACGTATGCATATATATACATATATGTATGTCAAAATTTTGAGCCATTTTAGTACTTTCCTGTTTAACTGTTTAGTGCTTGTGCAAGCGATACAGACTGGGTTTGACGCGCTGCCAAAATTATAACTCGCGAGGTACGGACGGACGGTTTTAGCGTCTGAAATTTTTCTTTCCGGAGGACCGTTATGGAGGAACGT
>OU015498.1:36270069-36272569 GCA_907164885.2 Dolomedes plantarius
GATATTATCCAAAAAAAATGCATATCCCTTACGATTTTTTTATAAATATATATAGATAGATATATATTTTACATCAATTGTATACATTGATCATCGCATTTATTATAAATATATATATTTATTTTTTGGCATAAATTGCATACGTTGACCGTTGTATTTAATTTGAATGTACTTCGTAGCGAAGCGCGGGTTTTCAGCTAGTCCTAATATACAATTCAGCCTTCATTTCCTTTTATTAAATTCGCAACAAATGTAGAAATATGTTCAGATAATAAATTTATATATATATATCTATAATGTAAGATTGGGAAAGTTGTATTGTCATAAAAAAATCTTTATATAGTAGCCCCTTGGGTATTGCGCTCTCTAAATCTCTTGAGTACAGCGACAGAAGCCTTTATAATATCGAAACCAGTTTCAAGAATGTGTTGAAATGGTTTACTAATGCATTGTATATTTTATTCAGTTCACGTTAAAAATTACAATTCTCCGGATCGTTAAAATTTTCTCTTGTTTGCTGTGCATTTAGTTATGTAACGCTGCAGAGATGCATAATATTTCATAGAAAAGGTTATAAGAAATTATCAGTTGGAGGAAAAAGTCATCGCATGTTTCTGTCTCATTAATTTTCCGGCAACTCCGCTTAATGCTGTATATGCGGAATTTAATTCATAGAAACTCTGATGATTGATGAAAAGACGCTCTTCCTGATTACACTGAGAGTTATAGATTTAATTTTTTTTATACGTCTAGCAGTCCTCTTATGTGTAATAAATGATACTTCCATATGTACTAGTTTCGTACTGCGCTTGTAAATACTTTTTACTTTGAGACTGACAAGACCTATTTTAAGACTTCTTACGGAAGGGAAGCTTATTATTTTATTGGACTGACAGAAAATACATATTCATTCAATATGTTAAGAAAATATGAGAAATTTGAAGCCCAGTCGAGAGTTAATTTCAACCAGATATATATAACCAACTGTTTTTGCTCAGTTTTCCCTTGCGAAGAGATGAATGAACTATTTTGTTCTATTCCTCTATTGTTGAAACCATTTAGCGGCTCTAACTTATTTGTCTCATTTTTGTAAAATTGTATACAATTAGTGTATTGACTCTTGATGATGACTTCTCTCAGATTATCACTACAGATTGCGATTCTGTGGTCATATGAAGTAAAAAGAAAAAAGATTTTGACTTTATTAAAGGTCTTTCTCTCGTCTATATATATAAAACAGTTCCTTAACTGACTGACTGACTGACTCAGTGACTTACAACGCACAGACCAAACTGCTGGACCTAAAGGGCTGAAATTTTGCATGGCGATTCTTCTTATGGTGTAGGGGTGCACTAAGAAAGATTTTTGAAAAATTCTTATATTTTTTTAAATTAAAGTTTTAAGCTGTTTTTGTAACTTTATTTAAGTTTGCATTTAAAATAATAATTTCAGGATTATAAAATTTATATCACGAGAAAGATCATAAAAATTCCTTTAAAATGAAATCTTTTTCAAATCTTTACATTAATTTTCTGATTTTTGGTGAATTTTTAAAGATTAATTTTTAGAATTTAATTTATTAAATGCCGATCACGTGATTTCTTTTTCTGGTACTTTCAATAAATTTATCGTCACGTGCATAACAACTAAATAGACAAAAAATATTTTTTTCTTTCTAATGCAACAGACGATTGGATATTATAAAAAAAAAATAAATATCCCTTACGATTTTTTATAAATAAATATATATATATATATATATATTTATTTATTTATTTATTTTTTGGCATTAATTGCATACATTGACCGTTGTATTTAATTTGAATGTACTCAGTAGCGAATTGCGGGTTTTCAGCTAATTTATACATAAAAAAGCCAGGAGTTTCGTTGCTCGCCGGTGCAAATTTGTTCATTGCACAACCCCGCTCTGTTTCAAGCGACACCTCTTTCTCATGCACTTGTAGTAGATTATCCCCGATACAATCTACAATAGAGAGATAAACATCACTTTCTTTGAATTAAAACTAAAATTAGTCTAGTAGAACTCGAGCATTCTTCGTTGATAAACAAGTGCTGACAGGCACGGTTGTGCAATAGGCATTTGATTAGCTAGACACCATTACCACTCTTGTAAATTTTCCTTAATACAGTTAATTTTTACGTTTATCTGTCTAGAACAATTACAGAGAGAAAAATTCATAAAAGACAGTAACGTACTAATTCATAAAGGGAATAAAATATGAACTGATATTAGGCTGCCCCATTTGCTTACAAAGATAACCGGATAGGAATATTGAGTTTAAAGTTCAAGCGCTGCGAACATTGAAAAATTTTCTTTGAAGGTTGTATTTGTTACAAGATTCAGACATCGAGCGTTTTAGTAGTTCAAGACGCTATAAATTCAGCATATCTTATTTAATTGGAAATAATTTATTTCATGGGGGAGGTTATGTACGCGAGTTAGGAAGTCCAATCAAAAATTTTTGGCTCTTATATTGCA
>OU015498.1:36277569-36355069 GCA_907164885.2 Dolomedes plantarius
TTTAAATAAGTTCACGGTCGCGACTTTTTGAATTTAATTATTTTATCCAGTATTGCAACCACAATTTCTTTGTCTTAACTGAAAGATACACATGTTGTCATCATTGGCTGTGGTAAACCATAAGGAACAGTTTAACTTATACAATATATCTTAGATGAAATTATTAAATCTAGAACTGGAGTTAATTCAATCAAGAAAAAAATGTTAATTACCTATAACTATATGACTTTACAGGAAAACGCTTATTTTAAAATGGTTTTTACGACACGATATTAAAATTCCGAAAAGAACCGGCGTTGTCTGCAGGAATGCATATCGTGTGTATAGTAAATCGTTTTTGTTGGATTCTAACTGAGGTTAATTTAACCATTAAACCACTTATTCTTTTTACTAAGTTTATTTAATTGCGACATACATTTAATGTGTATAAATTATGGCTCTTGCTTATTATTGATTTTATAAAAATCATTGAAAATTACAGGTGTTTTTTTAAAGAGGAAAAAATTTCCGCTTAAAAAAGATGAAATAAATTTCTAAAAAAAAAAAAAAAAATTAGTGTTGAAGGAAACTAGAGCTGGCCATGTTCTTTAATGTTTACGAAGATTAAATTTTGTGTGATATAAAAAAGACTGAGTCTGTTCGAAGTTACACAGAATCGCAGTTATTGACTGAAAGATGTGTACTTATAATTTAGTTCGTAAATATTCAAGTATGTTTATCTTGCATTTCGAAACTTTTTTTTTGTCTCATAGGCTGCTTGTTTACATTGTATCACGGATATTTTTCAAACCCTTGCGCGTGCAAGAAGTGTTTAAGTTTAATCAATTTTTTTTGTTTATATTCCTATTTTACAAAGAAATAATTACAGATCTATGTCATTACAAGCTCAGTTTATTTGTTTATAATTGTTACTTGCTCTTCGGCAAACTTTATTTTTCGATATTCATTCTAGGGCCTACAGTCTTAAACGAGAAATTTTGCAATTTTTAAATCCATGCATGTTTAAACTATGAACAAGAAAGATGCTGTCGGAGAAGCGTCATGACACAGAATCTTCATCTTTTTCTCTGTATAAATATTAAATTAGTTTTTTGATAAATATTAAATTAATTTTTAATATTTTCTGAATATATATTAAATATTTTTGAGAAAAATATTAAATATTTTTGAAATAAAAATAAATATTAAAATATTAAATATTTTAATATAAAATATTAAAATATTAAATATTTTAATATAAAATATTAAAATATTAAATATTAATATTTCAAAAATATTATATTAAAATATTAAATATTTTTGAAATAAAAATAAATATTAAATATTTTTCTGAATAAATATTAAATATTTTTGAAAATATTAAATATTTTCTGAATAAATATTAAATTAATTTTTTACAGCCATTTTCGTATTAATGGTATGGAATCAAATAGAGGCAAACGTCATGCCAAATTTCAGGCTTGGTGATTTTTGGTTGGAACGGCGATATCGCTATGATAATCGCCACTTGCTGGACTGTAGAATAAATGATTTATAAATAGGAAAAGACAGGCGATCCTGCCATATTTAGAGCATCTCAAAACGTTTGTCAAAAGCTTTAATACAAGGGAAATATTTAAGTATGTGAATAATCACAAAATTGATTAGTTAATTTTCAGTTTCAGATTTGAGGAATTTTGATTTGATATGCATAGCTGTCCCTTATCTAAAAGCGTGAATGCTGTATTTTCTCGAACACCAATACTTAATCCCATACCCCAAATTTTGTCTGAACTCACTTCAAATAAAGTATCATCCATTCCCTATTTCTACCGCGTATTCAGGTTGTCACAACAGTGTCTCTGGATGGATGGATAAAGGAAGCATAAGAAATGCGTTTGCAGATATAATATCTAATGTAGATCACATTTCATGCCAGCCGTTGAATATCAGTAACATGTAGGGTGATTCTAAATGGGAAAAAAATTACTGTAGATAGTTTTACAGTGAATTGTAATAACTAAAGAATTTGGGGTGATAAACTGCCTATACAACTGAAAATAGAATGATGTAATTAAAAGGTTGCAGCTAATTTGAAATATATTCCTGAAATAAATATGAATATACTAGCTGAAAACCCGCGCTTCGCTACGGAGTACATTCAAATTAAATACAACGGTCAACGTATGCAATTTATGCCAAAAAATAAATATATATATTTATAATAAATGCGATGATCAATGTATACAATAAATGTAAAATATATATCTCTATCTATATATATATTTATAAAAAAATCGTAAGGGATATGCATTTTTTTTGGATAATATCCAATCGTCTGCTGCATTAGAAAGAGAAAAAAAAATTTTTTTTTGTTCTATTTAGTTGTTACGCACGTGACGATAAATTTATTGAAAGTACCAGAAAAAGAAGTCACGTGATCAGCATTTAATAAATTAAATTCTAAAAATTAATCTTTAAAAATTCACCAAAAATCAGGAAATGGAGGTAAAAATTCGAAAAAAATTTCATTTTGAAGGAATTTTTTTTATCTTTCTCGTGATATAAATTTTATAACCCTCAATGTATTATTTTAAATGCAAACGTAAAAAAAGTTTAAAAAACAGCTTAAAAATTTAATTTAAAAAAATCTAAGAAGAATTTTTGAAAAATCTTTCTTAGTGCACCCCTACACTATTAGAAGAATCGCCATGCAAAATTTCAGCCCTTTAGGTCGAGCGGTTTGGTCTGTGCGTTGTATGTCAGTCAGTCAGTCAGTCAGTGAATGAATGAGTCAGTTACGGAACTGTTTTATATATATAGATACGGAATTACCAAAATAGTAAACCTTTCATATGATTTAGTAATTTTTACAGAATTCGGATCTTCCTAGTAAGCTGAATTCCTCTAACTGAGATGTTGCGCTATTATCATGGGTTGCAAAACAAGCGAAATCCATTAAGAGATAGTATAAAAAATCTGCAAATGAACAGCTTTAAATATACTTGTAACTAATGATCAGGAGAATTTTTTTTATATAATCCTACCACAATTGGTATCATTAGCATTACTATTTTCACTAATGGGTCAACAGGTAAAAAAAAAAAAAAATACTGCAAATAATAGTATGAATCGTTAAGAGTTTTTCTATGATCACCAACTAGATGATTTTGCGAAGAAACATTATTTAATAGTTATAAACTTAATGTTATTTAAGACTGATACAGACCTAAAAATACTGTTTTAAAATATGCGTGTTATTTCTGCTTATTAATGTGCGATTAATTATCAATTAAGTTTGTGTTCAGTAGATTAACAGTTCATGTTCAGTACAGGGGTTTATACACAAGATATTCGAGTGAAATCCATAAGCAAGACAAATAGGAATTCAGTTGAATGGTTTGTAATAATTTATTTAGTTTATACCCTGGATTTAAAATGAATGATATGCTTTTGTAAAGAATGAGGTATTTTTCTTAACCGGTCTTTAGTTGGCCAAGGTCTAATGGTAAGAAGGTATAATGACAGTTTAAAAGCAATCTAAAGTTTATTACTCCTTCACTTGATCGTACAAAAAGGGAGACCGGAAATCTAGAAAATCCCACTGGTTTTCAATTTTTTGTTGTCTTAGTTCACCATATTTAAGACCTAACGTCCACTTAGAATCATAGGACTTGTAAGGTATACACAAGATTCGATTCACAAGAATCGAACTTTTGAGTGAATTAAAGAAGCTGCTTTAGATATGCTAATTTCGGCATACGCGCTTAGTATAAATACCACGCAGCGTCATTAATGAAAAAAAAGAGGTTGTTAAGGTTGAAAAGGTGTTATCCTGCGCTAGTGCTTAGCGGGCCAGAAGTTTACGTGGCAGTACTGCTGGTTTGACTTACTGTTCGTGAGTATAGAAAATATATTGTTCTTGAAAGCTGTATTTATATTCCGTACAAGTGTACGTATGCTTATTGCTGTAAAAGCCAATTATATGTGCAACGAATTCAATAAACATTGTTTCATGTATAAACTGCGTTTGTATAAAATTCAAATAGAGTGCCACTTCAAATTATATACACCCAAGTCTGGGTAGAAGTGAGCATAGATTCTCTATAGACTATCAGTTGAAGCACGAATTTGAGAGATCAGGGTATACTGTTAAATTTATAAATTTTCTTTAATAACTAGGATATTGAAATATCCTTTAAATTTCATTCTGACTTTTTCCTTGGATTTTCAAAATTTGTGTTTTTTGTTCCAGTTCAGTTCAACTGGAGATTCGCACGTTCAGTTCAAATCTCAGCTCACCAACTTTTAATTATAGTCTACTATAATTAAAAGTTGTTAGAATTATAAGTTGTTCCTAGTTAAAAAAGTTCTTTAATAACTAGGATATTGAAATATCCTTTAAATTTCATTCTGACTTTTTCCTTGGATTTTCAAAATTTGCATTTTTTGTTCCAGTTCAGTTCAACTGGAGATTCGCACGTTCAGTTCAAATCTCAGCTCACCAACTTTTAATTATAGTCTACTATTGGCACTTAATACTCCTACTTTCTGGTTGTATTTTCTAGGCGGCTGGACTTCTTTTGATATCTGCTGCTTTAGTTGCTGCATGTAAGACACACTCGCATATTTTGCTTTCTTGTATAGGTAGTTTTAACCATCTTTACGTATTCCTTCCCTATTAAGTGCGGTGTTGATGTAAAAACTGGCGTCATGTAGGATTTGGCTGATAGGAAAGTAAGCATAAGAGACTGGTTAACGAACAGAAAATATTGTTTTAGCATATACGTTCTGTGGAGAGTTTCCTCTGGAAAAATTCACCGAACTGAAATTTCCTTGTGTCTGTAGCGTGGGGACTAACTTTTCATTAACTTTAGGAAGAGTTAAGTTTTTGTTTACATTACGGCAATGAATTCCTTCCTAAAATTATTAATTAAGATGAAGTTCGTGTGAAAATTAATGTTTAATTTTGTGAATTGAGTAATTACATATTAATGGGAAATGTGTAAATTTATCTCCAGTTTTTTTATATAAATTTATTCAAAGACAAGTTGAAAAATGGGGGGGGGGTATTTTTTAGAAATTTTGATACTTTTCAAAAATTTTAAGGGAATTTGTTATAAAAAAAATCATGGAAAATTGTATTCGTAATTGGGGAGGAATCATGGCCTAGGACATTTTTAATTCTATGAAATTAATTTTCGTGCTGCAGGATTCGTTATCTATAGGCGATTTATTTAGATCGACGAGCAACTGTTTTGGATCAGGGGGCCGTTGTCTCATCAGGGGTGGACAGAGATAAATGTCCTGCACATTGTAGATCTATTACGGTATCTCATTAACATATTTGGGGGTGCGGTGGCCCAGTTAGCAAGAGCAGTGGGCTGGTGATCTGAACGTCCCTGGTTCGATGCTTGTCGCTGCAAATCCACAGCCGAGTTCACTAGTGGTGGCCGGGGCACGTAAAATAGGTCGTGGCTGCAATGTCCTCCAAGTTCTCTAATTTACCTCTGGAGGTGCCGATAGGTCTCGTCACTTGACTCGGTTCAAAATGACGGGTCCGGTCATTTAGCCAAGTCGGACTCTGACCCTTGTGGTGCTAATTCAAAACAGGAGCTGCCCTTTTAAGTCCAATAGCTTATTAGGACCTAGTGAATGGAAACTCCAACCAGGAGGCATTAGCAACAACATTAACACATAAATTTTTCAAGAAAAATATTTTTTTTATGGAACATACTTTTTTTTTATCAACAGATATCGAAATTTGTGGAAAATAGCTTTCATCCAAGTCTTCTCACGTAACTCTAGTTTTCAGGAGGACAATCGCCAGATAAACTCAGTTTATTTTCTAAGGAAGTGAATAAAAATTCGGAGAAACGACCGTTTGTCTCACTACGTGATAAATTTCATTAGGGAATTATTCTTATTTTAAAGAGTGGGAATAAGTTTCGGGAACGTTTTTCGGCGAAGAACGCTCATTTCGGTGACAGGTTGTAGCATCCCTCAGGCGAAATAGATTGAAGATACGTATATTTTCCGTATAGATAATGAATTGCGAAATCAAGAGGCACGGAACGGGCTCCTCTTAATAACGTGCAACCACGTCACTTCTCCACCCCGGTGCATCGTCTGCCATTTTAATGATTCTTTTGCTGCAATGATGGGATGTTTTATGGCCGTAGCACTTGGACAGCTGTAGGTTCTGGAATTAATACATTTAGAAAGTGTCTTTAATTCTGGAGTTCAACTCAAAATGCAGCAATAAAGTTTTCATTATTTCGAAAGTCTTTTTCGTAACATTGGTCGGTTTTTTCCTCGAGATCTTTGACTCCTTAGTAGGGATGCGACATCGATGTCGATGTTTTCAAAACATCGATGTTTTAAACATCGATTTATTGAAGCCGATGTTTTTTTAACATCGATGTTTTGTGCTCGATGTTTTATGTTGTCTCGATGTTTTTTTTTTTTAATGAAAAAGTACCGTAATAAAAAAAAAATTACCACGTAGCATAATTTTCACACTCAGTAAATGTATGTCTGAATTCTGAAAAGGACGAATACAAAAGGGGGAATGATTCCTTAGCAAACAGACAAATGGCAATTAACAACCAATGAACCAATCAGAGCGCTTGGAATGTTCCTGACACTCCAGAACCTTCCATGGGGTTTTATTTTACAAATAGTATATACACGAGTGCATCCATTTAAGTTTTTGTTTTGTTCTGGTTTTATATAAGTTGACGTTAATATTATTAGTAAGATGCCTCCCAAAAGTACCGTTTGGAAATATTTTTACAAAACCTCTGACAAATTGGCGAAATGCAATATTTGATGTAAGTCCCTCAAACCTTCTGGCAATACCACGAATTTATCTGGACATTTGAAGGAAAAACATGGCGGTATTTACAACGAGAATTTTGAGTCATCAAAGTAGCCGAAAGCAACCAATTTTTTATCATTTGTGTCTGCACAATCAGAGAGTAAAATTAAATCACCCCCTCCCCCCACGACTAACGGAAGTAACATTAATGTTAGAGGTTACTAAACCAGTTTTAAAAAATGGATGTTCTAAAACATCGATGTTAAAAAACATCGATGGTTTTTGGGCGATGTTTTATTAGCATCGATGTTTTAATATTGAATATCGATGTTTCAAAACATCGATGTTTTGTTATCGATGTCGCATCACTACTCCTTAGTATCTGAAATGGAAGGTTTTGTGTAGTGAAAGCGGGAAAACTTATTATAAACGCAATTGCTTTTGGCGTGGTATTTGTTTTTCATATTGTTTCATCATATATTTCATAGAACTAAAACCCAAGTTTTTAAAAATATTTTCGGGTTATTATGTATTGATTTGGAGAAAATTTGGCGGCACTAATGAAACTCTCGAGGTTTTGATAGGTTTTTTTTTAACTGTTTAAGGGGACAGTGGACTTTCAAAATTGTGAAATTTGTCCAAAAATTCAATTTTTTTTATTTTATTGAATTGTGAAACTACGTACGAGTAGGAATGTGTTACAAAAAGAATTTTTAATTTATGTTATTACTTTCCTAGTTATAGGCATTTGTATTTAATTTAGATATTATGTGGTTACTAATAGCAATAACTTTAAATGTGTTTTTCTCAAAATAAAAATTTTCATGTCATACGAATATTCAAACTGCTCCAGGCGCATTTCTTATTATCATATCGCTTTGAAATTTTAGTTTTATATACTTAACTGTATATCAAATAAATCTTATTGAAAATAATTATGCTTCGTAGCTCAGAATTTCTAAGTTTTGTACTTGAAAAGATAATTTAGAGGTATTTTGCGTAATAAATAGGGTGTTTTCACTGTTATTATTTTTTTCTCTTTATATTTTTAATGAATGCTTAAAATAAGCAAAAAGTTTCATTGTTAGTTCTATAAGGTATCCTGCAAATAAAAATTACCATATTATATGCAAAAGAAATGCGCATGGAACATTTTTAATGAAGCCAATTTTTGATATAATTAATAACTCATAATTCATAAGTTATTGATATTTCATCATTAAATTTTAACCACTTTTACATATCTATGGTACTAATCACATATTCAAATTTCAAGCAAATCCATTGAAAACAAAAAAAGTTAGGTTTGAAGGTCCACTGTTCCCCTTAATCTATGATTGTTGTGCAAACTGAAGTGTTTTTGTTTCTCCCTTACATTTACTTAATGTGGTTCGATGACAAGGTGATCAGAAACTAGTCAATAAATGTTAATATTGTTTCTGTATTCCGTTTTGGTCGTTTGTGTTAAATTTCATGTTTTTCCCGAAAAGGCGCCCTCTGGTGGACATTTTGGAACTAAATATTTTTTTCGAAATTCCGTGAGCGTGTCTCGTGTATAGCCCATTTACAAAATTTCGTTGCATTCCGTTCACCCGTTTGCGATGTAGGATGCCGTTTATAGGGGAAGTTTAATTATAACCACCCGGTATTTCTGTTTAATTAAATGAAAAAATTTTGTAATTCGACAAATAATATTTCGAGTTATAACGATTTTAATTTAGCCCACTTTTTTTTAAATTAAAAAAAAAGTTTATGAGAAGTTTTCGATATGATTTTGTTTGCAAATTATATGGTTAACCATCACAAAAAATTCAAAATTTTTACTCAAATAAAAAAAAAATTAAAATGTGACCCCCTTAACTAGTATTTTAAGATTTCTTTCCTATCTGCCAAAGTCTGCTGGCACCAGTTTTTAACATTTTACCCTATACTCCCGTTACACAAAAGGAGCAGCATGCTGTATGCTAAGTTGTTAGAATATGTCTCGTGGTATGAACTATTTTTATAGGGGAAGGAAGGGAGCCGAAGTGGAGATTTTTATCCGGTCACCGCGTAACATAGTCGATATCAATACTTTGACAGAAGACATCAGTATTCGCCATGACCTCTGCATATCAAGATAAGCCAGCGAGGAATAAAGGCCAGAAACAGGAAAACTGAATAGTACCTATTACAGGAATTAATTACTGAAGATTACATGTTAAGAGTGTGAGCTGCAATTAGGTGATATTTTGTATTACAGTGCTCTAGATATATTTTGTTCTTCCGTTTTAGTAGCAAGGTCAAATGCAGTTAAAAACTTTTGTTTGTAATTGAATTTGTATACCCTTTTACCACCGGACCTTTGCTGTTTGCCATCACTTAGGTTGAAAAATCAGAGGGTTCAGTGGACCAAGAAAGGTTCGGAACCAATAACAAAAGCTATGAACTCCATGGAAAATATTGCACTCCAGAAGGGTGAAATTCTGTTCTTTCCTTACAAATGAATCCCCTCTAACAGGAATTTTTTGTTTTTCGGTGGGATATTTTCTTTTTCTTTTGTGCATTTACATTATATTTAAATATCGCAATCAGTTTTTTTGTTTTGTTTTCGAACGTGCTGTAATTATTTAGAAGTGATCAATAGCGTCTTTCTATGAAACTTTTTTGAGATGAGCCTACGCATGTAAAAACACTATAAAAGAACATTGTGTTGTACAGCCTACATTAATGTGATTAATACCGTTGCTAACTTTACACACAAAATCGTAATAACATGGCCTTTATCACTACGGTTAATTTTTTTAATGTTCAGTTTATACAAAAGAGCAGTTGAATAGATCATCATGAAAGGGAAAGCAATTGTAAAGTTCTTTTCACACCTAGACCTTTTCACACATAATCGACAAATATGCTCTCACGAGGTAGACAATTCAGAGACGATAACGTTTAGAATCTTTAATCAGAAATGATCTGCGTATGCTTAAGAGGACGTGAGAAATTAATTACGGATACAGAATTTGTTGATTAAACTATCAGCCCAGGAGGCAAAACGAACAGATGGTCTGTAAGAAAAGCTGGAAGGTGAAGTTATATTAATATTATACCTGACCTGTAAGTAAAAGAACTGAACCGGTTTAAAACAGACCGGAGTACAATAATACTGGACCCTTGGGAAATCATTGCGGCGTCAGGGAATATGACGCAAGAGAAGTAATTGATGAAAGACAGTTTAGTATAAGACAAAATACAATACCAACAGTTTAAAAAAATAATTTGATGGACATCATATGTTTGTAAAGAGGGAAATATTGGTTTTTGTTAATAGTAAAACTTTTGGTAGGCTAGGGATAGCTAAAAAGGTGACTGTCCTTTAGGAGATTTGGCCTTAAATTTGAATATTAAGGAGATTAAAATGTAAAATTAGAGCTTTTAAAATTAAGCAGTAGTTAATACGTTTTTAAAGTTTTTAGAGTTTTCTTTTTATAGTATGCTGTCTTCTAATTCATGATCTCAAGGCACGGAAAAGATTAATGTGATTGAAAATAATCATTAAATACATATTATAAATAAATCGTTTTGACAGTTGTGTTTGGGTATTTCATAGCGCATCGTATAAAATAATTCATCAGATGCCCATTGAAGTATCCACATTAATACGTTGAGAATGTGGGGAACAGAGTTAAAAAGCAGTATAGTTCATCACATCGCAGGGATGGTTCAGTTGGCATAGAGCACCGCTCTTGAGCTTAGGAGACCAGAGATCGATCCTCGTCTCGGTCTCATAACACGATGTCCCTGCAACGCCCGGCCATTGCAACAAACGAATAGGGATTGTTAGTCAAACGTAAGACAAAAATGGGGGAGGAAATTAAATAGCGTCGACCACCCCCAACAACAACCATAAAACCAAAAAGTACAGGCCTTTTTTTTTTGTGTGTGTGTGTGTGTTTGTTATTGACATAAATTAGACAGGAATATCTGGGGAATGGAATTAAATTTATTTTATCGTGGAATTATTCTGCCACGATAGTTCAGTTGGCTTTTAATTCAATATGGTCTCAAAGTTGGGGATCCCGTGTTCGTTCTTCGATCCCAGTGGACGGCTGTTGATAGATTCTCTATTTTTATCTTTCAGGAAAAATATCACAATCGGATTCATTGTCTATCGACTTTTTATATTCAGTTGGATTTATGGGAATTACCTACAAAATCATGGGGTAGTGGGACAACCGCACGTTGTGCTAGGATTATAACCTCACCTACCAAGCGGCCTCTTTGTATTATGAGGTCTTTATCTGTATAGAGGCCCTTCTGTAATCTGAATTATAAGAGGAACTATATTACTGAGGTCCTATTACTTACTCATCGTGAAACACACCTCTCCCCCAAGACAACCCCACCTCCAAAAACCTCTCGTTGTGCCACTGGTATGGTAAAAGTATAGTATTTTCTTCCCTAAATGAAATGTGTAGCCATTTCAAAACGAAAACTAATCTATATATATATAAAACAGTTCCGTAACTGACTCACTGACATACAACGCACAGACCAAACCGCTGGACCTAAAGGGCTGAAATTTTGCATGGCGATTCTTCTTATGGTGTAGGGGTGCACTAAGAAACATTTTTGAAAAATTCTTCTTAGATTTTTTAAAATTAAATTTTTAAGCTGTTTTTGTAACTTTTTTTAAGTTTGCATTTAAAATAATAATTTGAGGGTTATAAAATTTAAATCACGAGAAAGATCCTAAAAATTCCTTTAAAATGAAATCTTTTTCGAATCTTTACCTCCATTTTCTGATTTTTGGTGAATTTTTAAAGTTTCATTTTTAGAATTTAATTTATTAAATGCTGATCACGTGATTTCTTTTTCTGGTACTTTAAATAAATTTATCGTCACGTGCATAACAACTAAATAGACAAAAAATACTTTTTTTTTCTTTCTAATGCAGCAGACAATTGGATATTATATAAAAAAAAAATAAATAAATATCCCTTAGGATTTTTTTATAAATATATATATATATATATATATATATATATATATATATATATATATATATATATATATATATATATATATTTTTTTTTTTTTTTGGCATTAATTGCATACATTGACCGTTGTATTTAATTTGAATATACTCCGTAGCGAAGTGCGGGTTTTCAGCTAGTTTACTATATGACTTAAAAGTCCTTTTTAAAAACTATGCAACAAAATATTTGGGTTTTGATTCAATGAAGTTTAACATTTAACATGCTTATGTTATCTGCGAATAAGGCTTACAACAAATACGAAAAGCAAATTTCCATTTCTGTAACCTCTTGGAGTAGCTGTTAGAAGTTTAGATCATTGAGGTTTTATAAAACTGAGTTAATATAATATCAGCATTGCAGGGTGTATGTGTGTCTGTGTGATATTTCCATCTACCTCAGTGTTGATTGTATTTCAGAAAAGGTGCGGGAGGGGTGAGAATCTTTCCTCTCCTCAAATCACTATAACCTCTTGGGAGGACCTCAATTATAGATTACCTAATTCTTTTATATTTCATAGCATTGTGGTTACTTTTCTTATTGTGTTTAAACAAAACTTCAAATACCCTCCATCGGTTATATCTCGTCGGGTGATCTTGAAAAATTAATGCTTGTTTCTCTTGCGATAATCAGTCTTACATACTTAGCTGCAAGTTTTTTCCGCTCTTTCTGACCGCATAGCCTTCTATGCTGGCACTAGTGTTGAGCTCCAGTATTCTTTCATTATTTGACATGCATACAATTTACTTTATTTTTACTTTTATTCATGTATGGTAGCGCGTATCTTTTATCTTTAAGTATTAATAACTTTATTATTTAAATTTACTTTGATGAATGAAGTATTTGTCTCAAAGTAATTATGTTGCCATGGGCGAAGAGTAATCATTTGTAGACTAACTTATTCCATATTTGTGTTTTTCCCTATGAATATCATATTCTTGGCATGTTTCTCTCTTCGTATTCGTATCTGGCCTTTTCTCCTTTTGTGTGTGCATGTGTGTGACAGAAGGAACGTGTGTGGAGCAGAAATAATAGCCACGTGGATGATAGACAGAATCGAGAATGGGGAGGTGAGCACGAACGCTTTTGGGTTCTTGGATACGATTAATAAAAAGTTAAATAAAATTCCGCTTTTATTGGCCGTTTTGCAGTTCTGAAGCATAACAAGAGCATAACCTGTCCACTATATTTGAATTAATATGCTATGCTTGCAAAATTTTTATCGTAATGTGAATGTAAATCGTAAGTCATGCCACTTTAAGACTGCTGTGTACTAACCGTATTCGATTCGCTCACCTCAATGTTAACCTATGGGGAAAATTTGTCTTCTATTTGCGGCTTAAGAAATGCTGATAGTCAAATAAAAATGGTATTTTCAGATAGCCTGAACTTTTCTGCAACAGGACTCATTTTATAAATTTCGTGCACCAGAGGAATTGGTGAGCGTTTAAAACACTCTGTACCAGATCCCCCCCCCCCCGAATAATTTAAATTTTAAAATTATTTGCATTTAAAAAAAACGAAATATACCCCAAGGTGTAAAATCTCTTTCTCTATTGCGGAGTACAATTAAAAATTTTTTTTTTTAAAAATCCAAGTAGGGAAACCTTGGACAAATTTTTTCCATAGGTTAACATTGAGGTGGGCGAATCCAATAGGGTTAGTATACATCAGCCTCAGCCTTAATGCAATTGAAATGTTTTGTCTAAGATGCGAATATATTCTCTTTAATTTTGATACTCACATACTTTCTTCCGCTAGTCATGTTTTCCTTATTTGTGCTTGTACTTGTAATAATCAAGAAATGCACTGGATGCAAGAATTTTCTACTGTCACTGGCGATAATTTTCCTCACTATCAACTCTATTTATTTCAACACAAAAGAGGCACACTTAACGACCACAATTTTAATCGGGCACACAAGGGGACAGTGTCCCAAACCGTCGCAGTCTCTCTGGAGACGTCCCATTTGTCAACGCTTCAGCGTGCGTGCTGAAGTTGCACCTCTGATTATATGAACGCTCTGTTATCGGTCGAATCTTGCCGGCAATTTTGCCAAAAGTCATCCGCGCTCTTATTTACGTTCTCTAAACTGTTTGATAACACCAAGTTCCCTGCTACCTGTGGGACAAGTTTGTTTGAAAAGTGCATTGCGTTATGGATGAACATAAAGAGTAGAAATTTTTTATCGGCGTAGCCACATAAAACTTCTATAAATCACCCGGAGGTGGCTGATTTGTAGAAACTTGTTCCTCGTTGAACAAAGCAGCAAAAGCCCGCTCTCTTTCTATTCCAGAGTGTGGTTTACCAGTCCCTAAACCGTTTATCAGATGTGCTGTGTGTGCTGGCAAACCAGTTTGCAGCCTAGGGATGAGCCTATCCATTCCTTTAATAAGTTTACTCTCCAGTTTTGAGTTACTTTGATTTATTGTGGCAACATGCGAGCCATTGTAGCAGCATATTTATTACAAGACGTTGATGACAGCTCTTACAATAATACCAGTGGAGGGAAGGAGTAGGGGAGAAATTACGTGACTCTGATCACGTGAAAGTTTTAGGTTTGTTAACCTGTCTCCCGTTTTTATTGTGAGTAATTTTTTGAAAAGGTTTTCCAATAATGAAAGAATGATGCGCAATGTTTGTAACAATATATTGCGTGGAGCCGATCACGTTTATTACATCAATAACATGGTTCGGAGGCGGCGCGAAAGTTCGTAAATTCCTGCCATCAGTCAGGCATAGTGAAAAATTAAAGGCCTTTTGTTTTGCTGGGTTTTATTTCTTGCCGGGCTCCTTTTTGTGGTCACTGGTAGAAAAGCTTTTGCGGAGGTGTTTGAGTAAAAGAAAGAGCGTAAGATGGAATCGGTAATTAAGCAACCGTCGTGTTTTTCATCGTTAATTTGGCCGGTTCTTACAAGTTTTATCTGCGTTCTTCACTCGTGCGTGTAGGGCCTCAAAAGTTTATGAGGCAGGATTGCTTTCCTGCGAGGGATTGATTGCACTTGTGGAATGGAATGGGCAATCTGATGAATAGTGATTATTTCGTTAGGAATAATAAGTTCCTCCTCTTCTGAGGCAAATTGTTCGAACATGGCCGCATTCTCGTTCGAGGTCCTTTTCAGGAATGTTTCCAGAGGGTTTGATGATGGGATTGAGTTCTTCGTAATAACCCATTAAGTCCCCTGAGACAGTTCAGGATACAAAACACGAAATCAATTAATTGAAAAATTATAAAATGTTATGCTTACTATTTCATAAACGTTAGAAAGCAAGTGTGCGCTTTCAGACTTTTTTCTTAAGTATATCTCTACCAACGTTTGGTACCTTTGATTTTAGGTTAAACTTTTTTGTGATTGAGAATATGGTGTTCTACGTAACCCATCAGAGAAAATTAATTGTTGTTCATTAATAAGTAATTAAAGCCCGATAAACTATTCTTTAAACTTTAAAAAAATCTGGATTTTTATAAAATTATTATACTGCCGAAGAAGGCAGTTTTTTCAATTATAATTATTTATATATAGAATATATGTATCATATACTACAGAGTTTATGATATATACTTCTATTTACAGGTGTTTGAAAAATTATTCATCATTATTGTACCGAATGTCTCAATTTCTTGAAATCAAAGTAACACTATAATCACCGTATGTATGAACATGTGTGCTATGTATATGTTTGTGTATTTGAGAGTTTGTTCTTGCAAATAATTTTTGGAGGTGAAAAGGGTGAGAAAACTAAAAGTGTTGACTGTCAAGAGATTAAGGGGGGTACAGGGATAGAAAAGTTCATTGCCTGGACTCTCAAAACAGAGCTCCAAAAGCCACTTATCTACAGGAAAATTTTCTAAATATTGTTGTATTTAAAAAAAATTGTAGGAAAAAAAAATGTTCTGCTCATCATTATCCAATTTCAATTTTTGTTTCTAAAGATGTGGCAAGCTTTTATTGAAAAAAATTACAGGTAGTCTCTTCTAACGAAACTACCGCGGGTTATTAACGTAGGATTACTTATCATTGCTTACCTCTTTTGTATGTATATATGTATCTGTCTGTCTGTCTCTCTTTCTCTCTGTATATATATATATATATATATATATATATATAATATAATATAATATGGAGGAACGTTATCCTACGTTAAAAAAATGGCATCGGGAGATTCGGCTAGCAGCGTTCATGCTCTTGACTGTCCAGACATTTCTTCCGTTTGTTTAACTGTTTAGTGTAAACTGAATTTTTCATTCACAATATCTCCAGGTATTGCCATTAAGATATAACTAAATAAAATTTAACAGACGATGAAAGTCCTCTGTCCTATGCTCCACGTCGACTCACAGAAAATGAATTCTTCTACACCAAACTTAAATTATCGTATTCACATGTCTTTCTGCATGAGTATGAAAGTTTATTTCAGGAGTAGATATCAGAGGGTTCCCTTAAACATTGTCTCGGGTATCTTTTGTGAAGAAATCCTTTCTAGTGACCGGATATGCGTCAGATAAGTCAATCATTTTTTTTTAGTTAATAAAAAAAAGACCCCCCCAAATTTTTTTTTGGAAATGTACAGGCAAAAACGTCAGAGCGTTGTCATAATTAATAATAATAAAATAAGCGTACGCGACGTTTCCTCTACTTGCTTTGGAGTTAAAATTTAACAGACGATTAAAGTCCTCTGTCCTATGCTCTACGTCGACTCACAGAAAATGAATTCTTCTACACCAAACTTAAATTATCGTATTCACGTGTCTTTCTGCATGAGTATGAAAGTTTATTTCAGGAGTAGATATCAGAGGGTTCCCTTAAACATTGTCTCGGGTATCTTTTGTGAAGAAATCCTTTCTAGTGACCGGATATGCGTCAGATAAGTCAATCATTTTTTTTTAGTTAATAAAAAAAAGACCCACCCAAATTTTTTTTTTTTTGGAAATGTACAGGCAAACACGTCAGAGCGTTGTCATAATTAATAACAATAAAATAAACGTACGCGACGTTTCCTCTACTTGCTTTGGAGTTAAAATTTAACAGACAATGAAAGTCCTCTGTCCTATGCTCCACGTCGACTCACAGAAAATGAATTCTTCTACACCACACTTAAATTATCGTATTCACATGTCTTTCTGCATGAGTATGAAAGTTTATTTCAGGAGTAGATATCAGAGGGTTCCTTTAAACATTGTCTCGGGTATCTTTTGTGAAGAAATCCTTTCTAGTGACCGGATATGCGTCAGATAAGTCAATCATTTTTTTTTAGTTAATAAAAAAAAGACCCCCCCAAATTTTTTTTTGGGGAAATGTACAGGCAAAAACGTCAGAGCGTTGTCATAATTAATAATAATAAAATAAACGTACGCGACGTTTCCTCTACTTGCTTTGGAGTTAAACGCCTGCGTAAAAGATAGCGGAGAAAAGCAAAAGGCAAAAGGGGGAGTTCAGATAACTCACCGCCATCGGGGCGTTCAAATTTTTTCAGCTTTAATCATCTCTCCCAATTTATTTACACGTATCCACCCAATCTGTCTCATCTCTGTACGCGTACGAGCCATTCCTCAAGACAATCAGTCTCCTTGGTGAACCTATTTCGAGCGCTGGCCAACCCAGTTACTGCAACACACACACACACACATACCATCTGCTGCTTCTTCTCGTTTCTATCAATCACGCTGCACTCGTGCGACTGTCACTCAAGTGTCACGACGTCTTTTGTACACCGGTCTGTAATCTATCCCAGCGGCGTGATCCATCACGGACAGAGGCTATTACACAAATCATACTCGGGAATGTACGCCACTGCATGAGTCGCGGATGGGTTTTTTTTTCTCTCTCTCTCTCTCTCTTCTTTCTGGGACATGGTGATCTTGTTCCCTCAGTCGTTTGCATTTTGAATGGGACGCCGTTGGTAGGAATAAGTTTGGTAGAAAATGGATACTACTTGCGTAGTGTTTTTGTGTAGTTAATTTCTCGAAATACTATTAGAGAGTGGAGATAAATCTTTGACTTCCCCGCTTGCAGCCGTGAATTTAATTTTTTAAGAGTTTCGCGGAGGTACGGTGAACTTCCTCTGAGAAAGTACGGTAACAGATGCATGCTCCCCGTCGTGTTTGTTTAGAATATAGTAGTGTTCCTGTCAAAACAGTAAAAATTTCATGTACACGCATACATATACACATGGAGAAACATCTGCATTAAGGTAGTAACTGATAAACCTTACCTTTTTTAATTATATATAAGGTAAGGTTTATCAGTTACTATATATTTTAATTATTTAATAGCCGTTGTCTCTGTATAACACTTACGGGCTGTACCCATCTTTCAGTTGAAGCCCTCAGTAAACAAACAGCCGGTTAGGCTTAATTTCAATTTCAGATGTGGATCAGAACTTTTTCTTACCTAAAAACTAATATCTTCTCCATCAAATCACGTTTGTTCAGCCTATTTTTCTATAAAAAATTCAGAACAAAAAAAAAATTGGATGTTTTTAGCTGTATATTTAACAGTTTTTAAAAATCTGTTTACTTTTGCGATGAATTCTGAAAGTAAACGAACTTGAATGTGAATGAATCAAGTAGCTCAAGTATTCATATCGCGTAGTGAGCTGTAAAAAACTGGATGGCAGTCTACTACTCCAATCGCATGAAAAACTAAATAAATAAAAAATAACGAAAGGGTTTGCTTTTACAAAGTGTGGATTAAATGCAATATTGTTAGATAATTCGGGATATTTTTTAACTTTCATATACGTTTTCCATTATGACGTCATTATTAGTATTATGACGTCAAAATGACGGGTTGCCTTCTAGTATTTTCCTAACAGTGAGTAAAAATTCTGCCGATTTATTCACAGTGGGAATTAGACAGTGCTTTTCTCTTGTAGCACTTTTATTAGAAATACAGTTTTTCTTTTATATACTCCTCAAATCCAGCCTGCCTCCCAATTATAACGAGGTCTAAATTCGTATTGCAGTCTCGCATCAAACAACATATTTTCGACTACGATTTCGTCTTTCGATTCTCACGTGCATTCTGAATCCAACTACAATATTTCCGGATGAATGTGCGCGTTAATCGGTTTATTGCCAGGAAAATATCATGGATTGTATTTAGGACATCGATGAGCAATTTTAGTCAAAATAATATCTCTATATATAAGCCCTATACATTTTCCCTTGCTTTATTAAAATTAAAAAATATATATTCTTTTATTTCTAAATTCATTCTTTTTTTTAATTCAACAATGCTAAAATCAGTAGGTTAGCTTTTTAACAGAGGGACCACGTATACAATATTTGTTGTCTCTTTGCGAGAGAATGCGAAAAGAATTTACGTATACTTCAAGTCCTCTCCGCATTTTAAGGAACGCCTTAAAATTTTACATGAAAAACTTTTCGTACGGAAAGGAAGCAATAGATGGCGCTGCTGGACTTACTTTTTTCCGTTATTATTGCCGAATTATATTGTTTATGTGCTTCTTGAAGGTTGGAAAAAAGGTATAACAAAGTGCTCTCTTTAATAATTAAATGCATATATTGCAAAAGTTAATGTTAAATTTTTTCTTTTTGTGTTTTAACATGCATATTTTATTTTCATCACTGGTTAAAAATGATGTTTAATATTCTCAGTGTTAATCAACTTACCCAGCTATACAGGATTTTAAAAGTTGTTATTTAAGAAAATGTCATTTAAACCCAAAAGGGAAATGGTTATAACTCTACGTTATCATAGTATAATCAAAGTTTATCTCCCTTTTTTCAGTGCAGGATTGTTTTTAAATCTTCCCTGATTATTTTAAGCCCATTTCTTTTAGACAAAATATTTTTTACGTAAGAAAATCAATAAATGTTTCGAGGAAATCTTACGAATTTTCGATTTTTGTGTGTAATTTTTTTTAAAATTTCCAACTAGAGTTCCTTTTAGCTTTTGTTTAGCCAGAAACCTGAGGGAAACCAAAATAAACATCCTTATCATAGTATGCTTTTATTTTCACCCTTGCAGTTTCACTGTGCGATTTTTTTCGGTCATCATTAAAACTTCTCTTTGAAGATTGTATTAGCTTCCATCCTTCGAGTGGGATTGCATTGGTCTCCAAGAAACAAACTATTAACGAACGCGTTCCAGTCCGTATAACATATTTTATGTTATTATCTCCATCTGTTATTATTTCTTAATGATTGGGCTTAAAATGATAACTGATAGTTAGGTTGTTTTGTCTGTTTCTTACTTTAGGTTATTTCGTGTCGTAAAAAAAAACAACTATGTAATATGCCTGAATCTTTAAACATATATTATTTAGGAAATACCGAAGAAATATTTTTTTTAAAGATCAAATAGAGGGTTAAAAAGGTTTCGTTTCACGATTTGGATATGGTACAATGTGAATATATTGATATTTTCATACTGATTTCTATGTTGTGTGGTTTAGATTGCAGATGAGTTTTAGATAATTATGCTGAGATGGTTTTCAGTTCATATTTACTATCATTTGCGGAAACTTATAGCATGTTAGAATACCTTGCTTTGTGTTTCATATGCGTGTATAGAAAGAACCTATATTCCTGAGTAATCGCCGGACGATGGCCGATTGGCTAGGGGCTGGGATTCAGTACCAAAGTCTGTGGGTTCGAGTCCCACTCTTGGCATGGACGTTTGTAGCCGTTCGGAATCAGCTTTAAGCAGTAGGTCCCGGTCTAATTAGCCCTCGTGTAGCCAAAAATTGACCGTAACGTCCCAAACCAAACCATCCAAAGTAGTAATTTAATATTTTGCAAGCACAATCTGACTCTCTGAAACTGAAGCTTCGTCACTATCAAGATTTGAAAATGTTTAAAATGTTCATTATCTCTGTATTATTCAAAGATGAAATTTCGTACTTTTTTTTATTTCTAAATCCTTGTTAGGCTTTCTTGATCCTATTGCAGATTCGTATTAGCTCGATATTCATCTCTTTTAGCACAACAGGCAGTGCGTTACTGAAATGTATCTACATCATTAATCCTGGCCTTCAGTACCATAGTCTGAGAGCTTGAGTTCCACGGTTGGCATGGGCGTTTGTGGTTTATCGCGATTGCTGTATAATGATAAATCCTATTCTTTTTCTCCATCGTTTAAACAAAAGGCCCATGGAATTAAAACAATTAGGGAACCGACTCGTCTCTTTATAGGTTTATGAGTATACTTAAGATTTACTCATATTTTATCAATTTTCCTCATTTTGCATTCAGAAATGCTATCACCAACGCAGCTGCTGAAGTGTTTGGCTCTAAACTTAGGGCAAGGTTCCTATAGATGTCAGAAGGTAATTGCTAATTAGTTGATATTTCAAAAAATGATCTATTTGTTTATAGATCATCTCTGAGTGACGTCACCTGATATCGTACCTTCCTATATGAGAAATTCAAGGCAAGTCATTGCCTTAGTTATAAACATTATATTTTAGCAGTATACTTATTACAGAACTTTTTCCGTTTAAAAATGCGTAAATTTTCTTAAATTTTTCTATTTTTATTGACTAAATCAGCTTTTTTTCGTCTGACTAGGAACTTTTAAAATATATCATGTTGATTGTTTTAGCTTAAGTATTATGCTGCTGTACTGTGAAAATACCAACTTGAAATGTTTTAGTGATTTAATTCCATTGTTTTTAGAGCATTTTTAATATAAAGTTATGAAGAAAGGATGAATTTTGTTTTTTTATGTTTATTCTTCGTTTTGTTAGCTTTAAAATATGGTTTATACAGTAAAATAGGTTTTAAAAAGTTGAATAAGCATGTTGATGACCTAAAATTATATAATATACTTACATACATTCATGATAAAGATTCTATATTATAAGAATGAAATAAGTTCTATAATAAAGAAATATATTAAATATATGCCGAAATCAAAATGAGTACATGGTATGCGAATAACAAATTTAGTAACAAAATTTCAGCTATGATTATATTCATGTTCTGTATTCTTTATTGGGGGGAAAGGGGGGTACGATTGTGTCTATATATCGCCATCGTAAATTAAAAAGTTAAATGAACTATTTTTAAGTTAGAACCTGTAGATGTCACCTGTTCAGTGTTAAAGAAAAGACTAAACATTGTCCCTGAGTTGAGAGACTGGATTACAACTCGTGTACTGAGACGATGCTTGCTAGGTAAAACCTTTGCAAATCGAAACCATAACACTGACTGTAAATGGCAATTTTTATTTGTTCCCCCCCCCCCCCCCCCCCCTCATTATATGCACGATGACCAAATGGCTAGGGCGCTGGCTTTCGGTACCAGTCTGTGGGTTCGAATCCCACTCTTGGCATGGATGTTTGTAGCCGTTTGGAATCGGCTTTAAGCAGTTGGTCCCGGTCAAATTAGCCCGCCTGTAGCAGAAAATGACCGTAGCGCTCTAAATCAAAACCGAACCTCTCATTATATACTAGTTCAATCTTATTTTAACCTCAAAGTGCAAAAACAGCTTTTTGTTCCTTATCTCATAAAAAAAAGATATAATAAAGCTATTCAGATCCGTATATCGCGCATTTTAAATTCTTCAACTAATTTTAGCTACCATCTAAAGTAGTACAGCTAGTGCTAAAAAGCAGCTTTTTTTTTTTTTCGTTTTCTTTCTTTCCGTTGTTGTTGTTGTTCGATGACAGTGCATTTTAAATGGCTACGAGACTATTTTGCTGCCTTGAGAAATATCCTGAATATCCATATATCCGTAGGAATTAATGCACGGGTGCGCACGAAAAACGCGGATAGTCGCAACGGAACTCGTAATGCTGTTGAAAAGGGTTCAGAGGGTTTAAATTCTCAACCTGAGGGGTGATTCTCAACCTGAGGGTGATTCTCAACCTGAAGGTCGCAACCCCCGGGGAAGCGTGAGGGGGGGGGGGAGGGTTAGCAAAATATGCTTAAAATGTATTTTACGAACGTTACTTCCGCTTTTAGGGGAGGGTGTGCAGGTCATCCAAAGGGGGAGGGGGAAGGAAAAAAATAGATTGAGAATCACTGGTTCTCAACCTGTAGGTCGCGCCTGCAGGGGAAGCGTGATGGGTGCAGGTTAGCAAAATATGTTTAAATATATTTAACGAAGGTTACTTGCACTTTTTAGGAGCAGGTTATGAAGGTCATCCAAAGGAGGGAGGGGGAGGACATAAATGGGTTGAGAATTCTTGGTTTAAATGAACTATTGTAATATTAGAGTTTAATCAGTTTGGTAATAAAACTAACAAGATATTTCCCTTTTTATTCTGAAGAAAATTTTCTATCAAATTCCTTTATTTATATTCTATTTTTTTACATGCTTTTATTAGCTCGCTTTCTTGTTTGTTTGTGTGTTTGTCCATTTCAAATCTTGCAATCGATTTTTAACTAACTTCCCGACTAGCTAGACATTTGAAACTTTTTGAATAGCTCAGAACACGATGACAATGCATTATTTTAATACTTTTAGCCATCTTTAAGTAGAATTGAAATCATTTTCAGTGAATTTTGTTTTGTAGACTGGTGCAGCCATCTATCGGCCGGTACGGGAACGAAAAGTTAAATGTACGGATAAAAAAAAATTCGATTTCTTTTGTTATAGCATCCTAGTACATCAGTTTCTTTTTTATATCCAATTTATGAAGTTTTCATTATTCTTTTGTGTTCTATTAGTTTTGTGTTCTATTTTCGAGACAGTCTAGTTAAGATGAAAGAAATAAGGCGAAAGAGAATTGTATGTTAGAGTTCGAGTCGTTACAGAGGCGTCCAAGGAAAAAGTAAAGCGAGTTCATCAGCTCCACCCCTTGTACGCCCCCTTCCCTTATGTTTTCTCAGTTGGGGAGGGATATGGCTATAAATAAGGAAGATCACGACACGGTTTTAGGATGTAATGATCAGCACAACTACCCTTGGAACAAACAGTCTTCATTTCGAGCTAACCCAAGCGCTCTAAGAAAATAAAGTAAACGAAAATACTCAGGGGCGTCGTTGTTGTCATATCTTTCTCGTCACAAACGGGTATTTAATGCTTACCAAGAAAATCTACCTATAATATAAGGAAAAACATTTTTATTTCTTATTGGAAAAATATGCTATTTAATCCTCCTCACCTTAAGGAATGTTCTATAAAATTTATATAAAAAACATTCTTTTATTCTCTTTTTGTTAACGCCAAGATTAATCTGGGCTTTGGGTGGCCCTGTGGTACAGCGCGTTGGCTTTCGGTGCTGAGGGTGCTCGGATCGAATCCGGGCGTCGCGCCACTAAAATACCTCCGTTTGTGTCATCCCTTCATAGGGGGCAATGCTGGTCCGCCTATATGGTGCCCCCATAATAAAATGGCCATCAAACTGCGGTGAATTATAGGTGATTGTCTACACGACAAGTGCCTCCGCTAGAAAAAAAAAGTTTTATCCGTCTTTGTAACAGTCTACAACTAAGTACATTGTAATTACTTTTTTTGGCTTTAACTTTCCACAAACGGGATTTCGAATGCGAACTGTGGCTAAAATTTCGTGTTTATTGGCTTTACTTAAAAAACCACGGAAGAAAGAAATCCACCATGTTTTGAAGTAATAGTCCATGAATGTAATAGTCTATGAATATTTTCGTATTGCCCAATAATGGGCACACCGTTGAAACGATAACCCCTCATGACTGTTAAGGGAGGAGCGGGGCTCTCGGCGCATTATCGTCCATTCAATATTTCTTTTATTTGTTCCCTGTTCTGTACATACCTACGTGTTGCACCTCTAAGCCTGTGGTGGCCAGAGAAAAGGGTTTCGAAGCATAGGATATCTTACTCCAGAGAATGAGTCAAAACAATAGGAAGTCGTTCTTTGGTGCATAAAAATAAGCCAAATATAACCATTCTCATTCTTTAGAATTACCAAATAAAACCCGCAACAGCTCATCGTTTGAAAGCAGAACTCTAATGGATCCCAGTTCTATTCATCCAGGTAGAACTATATACTTTTCTTTTGTATTCTCATCCTGATAGCATGATTGACAAACCAGGCTTAATTCCTGTAGTTTGACGTGTCCACGTTTTATCCTCACGTACTATTAAGAAAATGCAAATGCACTAGCTATATATCAAAAAATGTCATGCTCCAGCAGTTAACTTTTCTCCAAAGATTGTATGTAATACCGATTGTTTGTATGCAGTCGCCAACCGTATGATCTTCAGCATTCCTAAATGTCTCATTAGTTCCTGTCAGTGGGGCTTGACGCGAACTCGACCTTAGACGTCGTCTGTAAAACGCGACAATTGTGTGATTCAGAAACTGTGATTCACAGTCATTCCCCCACAAATCATTTTTCTGAAGGGATTAAGTTCGTCTCTTGATCTACTGCCATTAAGTGCGCTTAAGTTTGTCACCACTTTGAGGCTCCGCTTCAGGCAGCTTTTGCCAGGTCTTTTAATAGGGTTAACTTCTTGAAAGATTTTTGTGCACGTTTGCATGCAGATACCTTAGCATGTTTTTCAGTGCTTCTTAATTTGACATTTGGTCTATTACGTGATAGAAATTGTTGATTACGGTTACCTATAAATCTTTATACACTCGTATTTGATAGTTGCAGTAGGGTTAATTGGTGGACCTTGAACTCTGAAAAAAATTATCACATTTGTAGTCTAGTTAAAGGGTTAAGACGCTTATACGTATAAAGTAATACAAGGTCCAGTATAGGGAATATTAAATACTCTTAGGCCAATGGGTATGTAAGTTGGGTTTTGTTTTTCAATGAACAATTTTACTTGGATTTTTGAATACTGTGTTCGAATTATATGACCCAAAACTCTTGTTTCTTTGATGTTTACTTTGAGCGGCAGTACTTTTTTGTGCTGTATTGTGATTTGATTTCGTTAAAGAAATGTATATGAAGATTTTAGCATGTATCTGTATGAAATTTCGCGCAGCGTTCTCTTCCTATAATTTTTTTGTAAACTATATGCAGGCTTTTAGGTTTAGATGAAAAATTCGGAAAATAAATTTATTAAAATTTAATTAAAAAAATATGAATTTAATGACAAAAATGAAAATTTTTAATTTAATTACAAAAATTGAAAAAAAATATGCAAGTAGACCAATTGTTTCAGCAGATGTGTCAAAAACTGAACATTTTTTAAATTAAAATTTTTCTCAAGCAAAATTTCAGACTGTTCGAGTGTTTTTTTACATATATTTATTAACCTTATATGATAATATATTTTAAGGAGAAAAATCATCATAAAATACCAGTAAATAAACAAAGGTAAAATTTTGTATTCCGCAAACCTTTAACGTTGTTCGGTGTTTCCTATTTTAGTTTCATTGGTAGCTAAATTCGTAAAAGTGCGTTTAAATCGTAAAAAGGCTTTTCTTTAAAGATTTGAGACCTCATTAAGTTCTAAACATTTATTGTGTTTAAAGCATATACATTTTTTGTTTGGTCAGATTTTTAACTTTACATCTAATCTTATTATTTATTTACTTGATTATCATTTATGCTGTTCTCGGATTTATTTTATGTTTGAATTTCGGAATAATATGCTTGTTGCTGTGAAGCCAGTTTAAAATGTTGCTGTATATGTACATTCACGAAAATTCTGTACGAAATATAACACTTAATAGGTGGACATACATATACAAAAAAAAATCGGTTGGGGAACTCACTTTGTCGGGTTGAAATCCACTGCATAGGGGAATTCTCTTTTGGTGAGTTGTACAACCCACATTGGAAAATGAGTCCCATAACTCACTTCCTGAAACGGGTACATTTACCTGCCTTTGAGGGTGTAGAAACTAATTTTATTGGTTTATTAAGCGAGTTGTTTGAAGCAAGTGATTCATAATTTATTCTATATACCTTTGGTACTTGCCATTCTGAAAACTATAAATATATAAAGATGACATTGTTTGAGTTGAATTAAAATGAAGCAAAGAAGTACTTCTTTAATCTATTGAAGACTAACAATGTTATCCTCAAAACTTAACTAAAGCATTACTAAAGCATCCTTTACAATTAGCAGGGCCCGATTATCAGCGCTGGGGGCCCCTGGGCAGATGCTATTTGGGGGCCCCCCTTTACGAACATATATAAAAATTAGAACTATCCATGGGCTATACATACAATTTGAAGTACTAGGTGCATACACCAAGGGGGTTTTGGGGCCCCCTAGCATCAGGGGGCCCTGGGCAAAGTCCCGATTTGCCCATGCGATAAAAAGGCCATGTCAATTAGTAATAAATACTTACTTACATTTAAAATAGTTCTTTTTATCCTTTATTTCCTCAGTTCATTAGCCTGCCTTTTTAAATGATTTTTGAAAAATGCCTGAACATTTCTCAAAGGGTTTGAAAGGAATTTTTTAATGAAAGCATCTATCAAATTCTAGAATTTAATAGGATTCAGAAAAAGTGCGGTCTTGTTAAGGTAATATTCAGTAATGTAGTATACTGTCTCTTTAAAACAGTACTTTATATAATATTCTTAGAGAGGTGTTCTTACTGTTGTAAAGAGTATTGCTGTGTAAACTGTTTTAAGGCTACTGTGTACTAACCCTATTTGATTCGCTCGACTCAATGTCAACCCATGAAAAAAAAAATGTTCCCAAGGATTACCGACTTTTAAAGTTGTTTTTTTAAATTGGGCTCCGTGGTAGAGAAAGAAATTTTACACCTTGGGGTATTTTTCGTTTTTTTTTTTTAAATGCAAATATTTTAAAATTAAAAATCTAGTATAGTGTGTTTTAAACGCTCTTAAATTCCTTTGGTGGACAAAATTTATAAAATGAATCCTGTTGTAAGGTGCAGAGAAGTTCAGGCTACCTGAAAATACCATTTTTATTGGATTATCAGCATTTATGCGGCTTTAAATAGTAGACGAATTTTCTCCATAGCTTAACATTGAGGTGGGTAATTATCGTGTGAAATTTCACATTATGTTTTAACGTCATTTCCTCTGATGGTAACTTTTAAGGGATAAATCCCTTATATCTGGGAGTCTATCTATTTTCTTTCAACTAGATTTTTCTGCCTTTTATTTCAGATGTTAATTTTACACTTGTGGTATAGTGTAATTCATTCAACTTATTTGCATTGATTTGTAAAAAAAAAGAGAAGAATATCGCAAATCTTTCCGCAACTATCTCTCTCTTTTGAAAACAACGAAAAGAAATTGACTTTATTCTCAGCGAGGTGCACTTCTCAAATAGCCAGTATCGTTATTAAATAAATACGGAGAAAATTATGGATGTGATTCAAGTGGACTGAGGAAATAACATTCAGCAAATTTGTATTGGTAATTGAGCGTAGAAAATAAGCGAGGTTATTTTTTATTTATTTATTTTTTTATATGTTCAAACGCAAACATTACTGATTAGATTCTAACCTGTAGATTGAAGATCATTCGACATTTCATGATGCTGTTTCTAGCATTTATTTCTTTTATGTACCTAACGAGTTTTGTGTGTTCTCAGGGGAGTAGCCAAAACTATTGTGGCAGAAAAGTGGCTTGTTTAAGGAATTTCACTTTTCAGATGACACTTATTATCGGATGAATAAGCAAATGAATAACTTTTTTCCTATATTTTATATCACCGTTTTTGTCTGTATATTTTTTCTTTTTCTTTATAAAAAAACTTGGTGAATACTCGTGCTTCGCTACGGAGTACATTCAAATAGAATACAACGGTCAATGTATGCAATTAATGCCAAAAAAACAAAAAAAATATTTATAAAAAAATCGTAACGGATATTTTTATAGATAAAATAATGTAGAAGAAAATCTCCAAATTAAATCTAATAGAACATACTAAAGAATATAGTACAGTTATTATAGTACAGTTTGAAGAACATTTCTTTTACTGTTTTTTAATATTTTTTGAATATGTCCAATCGTCTGCCGCATTTAGAAAAAAAAAATTGTCAATTTATTTCTTTGTTATGCACGTGACGCAAAATTAGTTTAAAGTGTCCCCAAAAGTAAAGAAACCACGTGATCAGCATTTAATAAATTCTAAAAAATAATCTTTGAAAATTCACCAAAAATCAGAAAATGGAGGTAAAGGTTCGAAAAAGATTTCATTTTAAAAGAATTTTTATGATCTTTCTCGTGATATAAATTTTATAACCCTCAGATTATTATTTTAAAGGCAAACTTTAAAGAATGTTACAAAAAAAGCTTAAAAATTTCATTTAAAAAAATCTAAGAAGAATTTTTCAAAAATCTTTCTTTGTGCACCCCTACACTATAAGAAGAATCACTGTGCAAAATTTCAGGCCTTTAGGTCCAGCGTTTTGGTCTGTGCGTTATCTGTCAGTCAGTCAGTTACGGAACTGTTTTATATATATATATATATATATATATATAGATATTAAGAGTATATAAGTAAATAGAGCGACGGTTAAGAATAAAATCTGAAATTTCTTCAAATCTAACATAATATGCTCTGTTTATAAACTCAAATTTTATCCTAGACTTTCATCAGAGAGTTAGACCTATACATTTGATGTACCGAATATTTTATCTAAAAAGAATACTCAATAAATGTGTGATGTTTCCCGTAATCTTCCTTAAAACTGCTGTGTACTAACCCTATTGCATTAACTCACCCCATTGTTAGCCTATGGAAAAATTTGTCCAGGGATTGTCGACTTGGATTGAAAGATGTTTTTAAAATTGTACTCTGTAATAGAGAAAGAAATTTTACACTTGGATGAATTTTTAATTTTTTGAAAAAAAAATGCAAATAATATTTTAAAATTGAAATTATTCGGGGAAAAAAATCTCGTATAGTGTGTTTTAAACGCCCATAAGTCCCTTTGGGGGACGAAATTTATAAAATTAATCCTGTTGCAAGGCGCAGAAAAGTTCACGCTATCTAAAAATATTATTTTTATTTGATTATTAGCGTTTATGTAGCTGTAAATAGTAGACACATTTTCTTCATACCTTAACATTGAAGTGAGTGAATCCAATAGGGTTTGTATACAACAGCCTTAAGTTCAATATTTAAAGATGTCTAAAATGTGCCTTATTAATTCGATTTTCTTTGACAGCATCATAAGGGATTAGTTTACCATAATTCCTTTGCATATGCAATACAATGATCCCATGTTACAATGGGACGTCTTTTTATACTCTCTCTAAATCTTACCGACGATGAAAAGGGAACTTTAAAATGCTGCGTTAGTGACTCCTTTAAAAAACAAGTCAAAAAAGGAAATCATTTTGAAACCGATGAAGTGGAACAGAAGTAGCTAGTTTCACTCCGTGTACCTTCGTTAAAAGTTGGTATAAAGACATATATATACTTGTGACATGGTTTTAAAGAAGCTTTTCAGATTTTTATCATAAAATGATGCATTACTAAAAGTAGTAAGCATAACTTGTGCAAAATTGCGTTTGATATTGGTACATTCTCCTGTGTAGTGTTCATGCATCAGTTAGAAAATAAAATTGAACATTAATTTTGTTTCATTTTTGCTTAATATTTTATCTTCTTTGTCATTCAAAAGGCCTTATTACACGGGGCTTGAGTTTACTCTTTTTTTTGTGGTTGTGAATTTTAAACATATGTCATTTCATAAGACCCATGTTAATTCATTACGTTTTCTTCACAGTGAAATGGCACGTAGCCATCTCAGTTCTAATCTGCAAAGTTTCTCAAAGGGTGAAGCTAATTGCTGCGGATTTAAGTTTTTAAAGCTTCCTGCCTGCTGTATTAGTTTACTTTCTTAAGTTGTGGACTCAGCCATTTAAATAAGTTCTATTCTCTATTACTCGTGGGAATATATATATATATATATATATATATATATATATATATATATATATATATATATATACACAGGATGTCCGGGCTAAAGGTATCCAAAACTCATGACTTATTTTTACGGAGCTATCCATTAGAATTTTTAAAAAAATTATTTAAATGGAAAGAACTTCTCACCAATTTTTAATATCAATCATAGATTTCGATCATAGTATCGTAGATTTCGATGTGTGCACCTTTTGTAGCACGACAAACGTCTCAATGGTAATCCAGTTCTCTCCAAGTGTTTCGTAGCATATCAGGAGTTATTACACGAATTGCTTGAATGATACGCTTCTTCAACTCATCCACAATTTCAACTTTTATTTATACACAACGGATTTAATGAATCCCCGAACAAAAAAGTCTAATAACGCCTGATATGCTACGAAACACTCGGAGAGAACTGGATTACCATTTAGACGTTAGCCGTGCTACAAAAGGTGCACACATCGAAATCTATGATACTATGATAGAAATCCATGATTGATATTAAAACTTGGTGAGATGTTCTTTCTATTTAAAGAATTTTTTTAAAATTCTGATGGGTAGTTCCGTAAAAATAAGTCAGGACTTTTGAATACCTTTAGGCCAGACATTTTGTATTTTAAATACATGTATTAATAAGTTAATTACCACAAACGCATCTCATTGAACTGCCCAGATATCTCTCTTGTAACTGTGGGAAATTCAAAATATCGGCCGTCATAATATTTAAGTCTATTGACGCTATGAGCGAGAAACTTGCGTAATTGTGTTAAGCTACTGGGAAAAAAAAGGTTTTACCTAATTATCTCTGACTGAACAAGCCCGAAGATAATATTCAGATAACTTTTAAATTATCTCCTCCTAATCACATCTGAAGATCAATTTTTAAATTTTTTGTGGCTATATGTGCTGTTTCTGTTATAAACTATTAGTGTACCACTAAACATTGAAATGCAAAGAAACGTGCATAATAATTCTCATCTAAAACTTATAAATCCAATCTACGGGAGCTGTACTTGCGTGAGCATATGTAATGCGCTTGTTAAAGAAATCTTTTATAAAGTTTGCAGAGGCTTAAACACATTTATTTTGCTTCAGATGAATGAATGAATGAATGATGTAGGAAATACCGCTGTCATTTTGCCAACTTCCATCTTTGTCTAAAGAATTTGTTTATTGGCATTAAATTGTATGATATCATACCCTTTTCCTATGCACTAAAAAAACTTTAAATTTTTATCTCAGTAAGTCTGCAATATTTGGTAATCTTGTGTCCAAATAACAAGCATAAAGTATTATTTTATCTTGGAATAGCGGTGAACAGAGCTTAAACTATGTACCTGTTATGAAACTGCTTAAATTTTGTCCTCAATGCAAAAAGTTACTATTGAAGCTTACGACTCTTACAAATGTCTGCCATAGCGGGTAGTCTACTTTAAATCAGTGTCCTAAAATGTAACTTTGACTTACATTAAGTAAGTTGAACTTTAATTGGATTATTAGCCGAATTCAAAAATTTTGGTTCTTATTGTTATATTATTAGGGCATTACCTTAATTATATTACTATACGTAATATAATTAAGGCACCTTCGCAAAATGCTTTTCCCAAGCAGTCCGATGGTATTTATTTCACTCTCGGAGAAGGTTTTTCTGTGGAATTAATTACTGGCAACTTGCATTTTATGTAATCTAATGAGATATAATTAGCCGAAATTCCGATTAAGGTTTTTGTGTGTTTAGTTAGAAAATGTTCTTTTATACTAACTCCACATTAAAATATCATTTTAACTCATTGACTAATAAAAGATAGCTCAGGGTTACAGTATAGATTTATGTATTTATGAAATATAATGTTAAATTTTGGGGTCATTTCAGTCTGGTTAATATCAGTGTTATAATTACACCAAACTCTTGATTATTCGCGTTAGTGAAGACTTGTAGATGTGCAAAGAAAATCCCAAAACGTAAATAATCGATAACTGGCATTGTGTACCGTAAAAATTGAGCTATTTACAGGTTTTAAAAGAACTAAATGTAGTCATTTAAACAGGTTATGGCGTTTTCACTCTTTCAAATGTAGTTCTAGATACTTTGACGGCGCAGAATGTAGTGATATTCTAATTCGACTAGTAGAGATGGAGTCACTGATTATAAAAACTATTTAAACTTTTATCGTAGACTGTGATCTCTTTACACGCGTGCCAGTGAACATGACAAGCTCATAGATATTACGCTCGCCTCTAATGCTCTCATGCCTCTCACTTTCAAATCAGTATCTTAAGGGGGCTCACAACCTTTGAAACTTCAAAAAATCGATTTTTGGTTTTTGCTATATTCTGATTTTTGGGACATTTCTGAACAATATGCAAAAAACCGCATAAAAAAATTTGCATTATTTCTCGAGTTATGAGAGTTTATGTAAAGCTCACTCTGTTGCCATAGCCATGTTATTCCAACTTTAACTTCAGTTTTCTCAAATATGTGAATTTTTGGATTGCGCGCACTGTTACTCCCAAACTATGTGTGCTAGACACACGAAATTGTTATCAGATTTGTATTATAAGCTTCTTTACACACTAAAACCAGAAAAGTAAAAAAAAATGTGTAAAAAAATTTTTTACACTTGAAAATGTTTTAAAAAATTGCTAAATTAAATTTTTTTTCAAATTTTATGTAAATTTTTCAATTTAAACTATATTTTTTGTATATTTTTTGGTTTTACATTAAACTTAAGTGTATTATTAATTTAATTTGACCAAAAAATAGTTTCTGTATGAATATTTCTTAATTTTATGATGCGCGAAACATCCAATGATTTTTTTCCCTTTTTAGTAATGTGTACATTTAAAAATAAAATCTAAAAATTATTTATGGCTTTAGAAGTTCTATTTTTGTATAAAATATAACTGAAGACTTGTAATTTTTATATGAAAATAAAAAAAAATATATATATATATTAATATTATTGGAGTTTCAGTAGCTCGATTTTGATCATGTTTAGGGTCATTTCCCAGTGGTCAAAGGTTGTGAGCCCCCTTAACTTAACAGATATTAATTTCCATAACCTTTACAAATTTTACTCCTGGTTGAGAGGTTTATTGAATACTAAAAAGATGCATTCCTCAAAAAGGTTTAATTAAAACGTTAATAAAGCCTACCCAAATTTCCAGTTTTTCTGCAAGAAAAAGGTCTTATATTCGTTTGTTTAAGAGCCATGATGAAGAACTCTTTTTTTTAAACTTCTAATCTTTTTCCTTTGTCTTGAACAGATAATCCGCAAGTCAGATAATATCGATTCCAGTATATTTTCATGTACTGGCATGATATGTATGAACTGGAAAGGGTGTTTAGTATTGGTTTTACACTTGTATGTATTAATCTAAGGAATGACAAAAAAAAAATTTCAGGTAGTCTCTTCTAACGAAACTACCGCGGGTTATTAACGTAGGATTACTTATCGTTACTTACCTCTTTTATTTTACAGTAAAATTCCTACATACTAAGAGAAGGATGAGTGATAACCCTATGCAGAATAGGTCGAGGGTAAGAAAAGTAAAGTTACATATGTGATCGTCTGCCACTCTTGACGTTCATCGTCTATGAACGTAATCGTCTGCCACTCATAGGGCCTGTTCACACAGGAGTCCGATGCGTTGCGTTAAGGAAAAGATGACGTTGAGACGAAAATAAACCAATCATAGGCCTCCAAACGATTAGCAATGAAATTTTTAACGCCTATGATTGGTTTATTTTCGTCTCAACGTCATCTTTTCCTTAACGCAACGCAAACGGACTCCTATGTGAACAGGCCCTTAATTTATAACTCGCGACGACGGTTTTAACGTCTGAAATTTTGCTTTACCGCGGATCGTTATGGAGGAACGTAATCATACGTTAAAAAGATATACACGTGTAAAATTGACATTATAGATCAGACACTGTTTGGAAGCATTCTCTTTTATTCTACTAAAATATGAATGAAGAATTTTTTTATTTCTAATTTTTTTTTCCGTTGTATTGAACAGATAATCGGCAAGTCAGATAATATCGAGTCCAGTATATTTTCATGTACTGGCATGATATGTGTGAACCGGAAAGGTGTAAGTATTGGTTTTACACTTGTATGTATTAATATAATCAATGACATAAAAGACTTACACTTGTAAAATTAACATTATAGTTCAGCACTGTTTAGAAGTATTTTTTTTTCTAAAATATGAACGAAGAATTTTTTTATGGGTGTTTAGAGTAATTTTTATCGAATATTTTAAACTTGATAACTCATTTGTTTGTTTTTCAAAGCTAAAAAAGTAACAATGTTTCTGAGCGTATTGCTGTGTCTATGAAATGGGAAGATAAGCTTGGATGAGTATTAATCTAGTGGTTAATCTGGGTTGTATAGTTCATAATTCACATGATAATATGGCGTAATGCATATAAAAGTTTTCTGCGTTAGCTTTGCACGAACGAATTTGTATCGGTTTAGAATTACTAAAAAGAAATTACGAAGCAAGGGTCAGAAAATACCAGCGATTGAGTTTGAGATTTTTGTCTCTATCCTAACTTTTACTTATCTAAAAGTTAAAAAAGGAAGTTATAAACTTTTATAAAGAGAAACAATTTTTCCCCCATCTGATAATCAAGTACTCGCCACATCGCACAGTTCCTGACTTTTTGTTTTGTTTATTCACCAGCATTCTAAATATGCTATTTATGCGATGCCATTACTTTTGCTTGAGTTGAAAGAAATGATATTTAATTCTTTACCGTTAAATTGTTTATTGCCCTTAATAAAGACAAACCACTAATCTTCGAAAATAAATATTTCCAGCAAAAAATATATCATAAATTCACATACGCGCACGTCTCTAAAACTCCCTGGGAAAGAAAAAGATTATATTCTTCATTTATCTAATAAACAAAATAGTTCTATTTTTCAATTATGAAAGATTTATGATATCATCTTTCATATTTTCCCTATTTTTCCCCGCCTGTTTTCACACAGGGATAAAAGTAGTTTTATAAAGAAATAATCGCATTAATTATAGGACTGAATTTAGATATTTCACGTCTAACTCTAGTTTGAAAAAAAAAGGCAATTTCATTCATGTCCAACCAGCGATTTGTAATGCTCAGCATGTTTCGTTTAAAAAGTAAGATGTTAGTTCCAGGCGTGTCGTTTCACCTCTTTGTTTTCATCCATTCCGTTCCACTTCACTCTACATGTTAGGTTTTTTCTTCTTCTCTCAGGTGTCTCTGATATTTGTTTTACGTAGTCACCTAGTTGATTTTGTGAGTGAATTTTTGAGACCTTGACTGTTGTATTTGACCACATGTTATGTTCTGCATGAACTATCGCTGATTTTGCTTCTCGTAATGTGCTTCTTTCTAGATAAAAATCAATTTTAAAGAAACAGAGAGAGATTACTATATTTTCGACTGCTACAAGCATTGTAGCATTTACGTCATCGTTTAATTGCAAGAGTGCTTGAACTGCCAGTGCAAAATAAAGGGAGTGCAATTTTAGTTTTATCGAAAGAATTGAACTGGCACATTTTTAAAGTATTTTTTTACTCTGCGAAAAACTGAGAATTATTAAAATTATTTCGAAAAATTTATAATGGGGGAAAGTTTGCATCAGTTTCTATTGAAATTCTGTAATCTTAAGATTTTCCTTAAAAAAATATTCATTAGTAATTCCATGGTATCAAAGAGTTAGGTTCGTTTTATATAAGGCTATTAATATTGTGAATTGTTTGGTTTGGTTTGGAGCGCTACGGTCAATTTTTGCTACACGAGGACTAATTAGACCGGGACCTACTGTTTAAAGCCGATTCCGAACGGCTACAAACGTCCATGCCAAGAGTGGGATTCGAACCCACAGACTTTGATAACGAATGCCAGCGCCCTAGCCATTCGGCCTTCGTCCGGCTAATATTGTGAATGACATCACGGTGTAACTCACGGCCGTTGGGTACCACAAGGGTTTGAAATTCACTTCTTGCCCGGTGGCACTACAGTTTTGGCCGATCACCCATAGGGGAGACATCTAGTGGGCTGGTACCCGACGCCAAACCCCTCTCACCACACAAATGGACTTTCCGGCCTGCAGATTTAACGGGCCAATACCCGATGTAGAAACGAAGGCATTCAGTGGAGCTTGTCAGAATTCTAACGTAGCACTCTGTGTGACGTGCCAAAAATACGCAGTAGAAAGCAAAAAAAGCAACTTCAGGTTATATGATCACGTAATTGCAGTATAATGAATGACAAATTGTATTTAGGGGAAAATATTTATATTTAGAGACTTACATTAGGGACAATATTTAATGATTCTTTTTCTTTCTACTATGGGTTCGAAGAACATTTTATAAAGATTCTGGTCTAGGGGAAATATTTCATCACCTGTGTAACACCATTCTTCCTAGGCTACATAATACATTGCACTACACTCAGTTATCTACCGAAAACTTTACAGTTTTGATCGTTCTGTAGAGTGATTAGTACCCCTGTAGGGTTTTCTGAAGACTAATATGCTACAACTATTTCTTATAGTTGCAGTCTGTTGTGATTTTCCCAGCGTATGTCATAGTAATACGGTGTTCTTTCTTTAAACCTAAGAAAGAGCCTTGCTAAATTGACGTTATCATAGAATATAGATAATTACGTCATCTTTGGTCTTTCAGCATCAACGGTTGCAGTTGCCTTGGTCTATGTGCTTAGCTGGTTTTGGGGGTTATCGTACTACGTTATGTCAGAACTATACCTTTTTCGGTAGTAAATCGTCCATTGAAGGATCTCATATGTCTTATATGTGCGCTTCAAAATCAACCAACCATTCTTGTTTAGTAATTGATGAGTATTCAAGGCACTTGTCTGGGAAATCCTATCTCAAGGACCCTGAAATGAATGCTATGTGGTCTGGGAAAGATACTCCATCAAAACCAACCTGTCTACGAGCAGCGCGAGCACTTTTATATGTCGGTCCATTAGTTATTATGGTTAGAAGGACGTAGATTAGACTTTGGGAAAGCTGCCTCGTACACAGTGTGAATATGCCGTTGTTCTGTTTCCCTTGAGTTAAAGAATTAACTCCAGGGAGTTGCAACTGTAACACATTCTATCTGTTATTGCAAATCGCACAAGATTATACAGTGTGTCCCAAAAATAATGATGGGGTTTCAAATGGTTATAGCTCCGGAACAAAGCATTGTAGAGAGATGAAATAGACGTCAAATTGAAGAGACAATCTCCAAGTTTCGTATCTGTTCAGCAGACTTTGATGTGGGCTCCCTTAGTCGTCTTGCAGACGTCAAGACGATATTCAGTCTCTTCCCATACACGGCAGAGATCATCCGACGTCATAGATGAAACAGCTTCAGTGATCCTTTCTTTTAAATGGTCCAGATTTCGGACATGAATGGAATACACTTGTGTGTTTACATAACCCCAAAAATAGAAATCTATGGGGGTAAGGAGACCGTGGGGGCTAGACGATCCACCCTTCTCGTCTGACCCATAGCTGAGGAAATGTTTCGTTAAGAAATTTCCGCACGATTGTAGCAAAATGTGGAAAAGCTCCGACTAACTCGAAAATGGAATTCTCCGGTGCTAGTCCCGGAGTATGTTGGAGTGTACTCATAAGCTTTCACATACATAAACTTGGAGTGTTTCTCTTTCATTTAACGCATAACTCGTGTCTGCAACATAATTTGTTGCATAGCTATATCCGTTTGAAACCCCACCATTATTTTGGGAACACACTGTATTTCTGTAATCTTGTAGTAATTTGCAACCTTTTCAGAGAAAGCCTCCTACCGAGTGAAAAGTCATACTCACATCTACTTTCTTTTTACTCTGATGTGAATGCCTTAGCATTTCTCCTCTGACTGTTCTCCACTGGACTAAATGTGGCGCCTATGGTATGGATATCAGTGGCCGTGAATAATCGTAGTTCAAACGTACTGCATCGCTTCTTTAGCCCGATAGTGGACGCGCTGCGTGGGAGCGGAATCATTTAATTTCTGCAACATAATTTGTTGCATAGCTGTATCCATTTGAAACCCCACCATAATTTTGGGAACACACCGTATTTCTGTAATCTTGTAGTAATTTGCAACCTTTTCAGAGAAAGCCTCCTACAGAGTGAAAAGTCATACTCACATCTACTTTCTTTTTACTCTGATGTGAATGCCTTAGCATGTCTCCTCTGACTGTTCTCCACTGAACTAAATGTGGCGCCTATGGTATGGATATCAGTGGCAGTGAATAATCGTAGTTCAAACGTACTGCGTCGCTTTTTTAGCCCGATAGTGGACGCGCTGCGTGGGAGCGGAATCATTTAATCTCTGCTGAGAGAATGAATGCATCTCGGAATTGAATTTTCCGTTGCCTTGCGCCAGGTAGTGTTCTAAAAAGGGAACATACCTTCTGCATGAATACTAGGCGGGTTGTGACAGGTGCTGAGTTAGTGACGGGCATACATACATCACTGTCACCTAACCGAGCGCATTAAATTACACGTTCCCGCCGTTTGTGTACATTACGGGTGGGCGTACATCACTGCAACTCAGGTGATTAATAGTCGTAAATAAGTCGATTTCAAAAGAAAGACGAAAAAAACGGTGATGTGCTAGCAGAAACGTGCAATAGTGGAAGGCGCAAGAGAAGGGAGGAAAAAAAAAACTTGCTCAGGTCAGCTGGGCTGAAAAATGAGGAATTCGGAGTGACATTTTGTATAGTTATTTAGATACCGGCGCTGTAAATAGATGGAGGACGCGAGACTTTAATCAGTTGGAAGCTTTGTTTGGGGTATAATAGCTGCTTTTGTATTCTGATCACCCGTAGAATGTCTCGAAATGTGTTTTTTAAAACTACAATAGCATGAAGTTAAAGATCTTTTCAGCTTACTGTTTGAATAGAGGTAAACGATGTTGAGAATCGAATAGTGGATATGGGCTGATGGAGGTAATTTTTATGGAGGATAAAAAAAACCCTTTGCACTGATGTATACTCACACGCACGCACGCGCACATTTCTGGTATATGTAAAGATTTTGGTTTTTTAATGCTGGCAGGGAATTTTTTTTATTTTAAGGTCTCACAACACTGCTGTTCTCTCCCTGATAAATACCTTGCTGGAGAAGGAAATATGTGCTTTGTTTGCATGGTCCAATCATAGATTTGGCATTTTAGTGGTGAAGTATCCACGCTCTGCAAATTTATATTTTTCTGGGAAACGTCTCTGGACAATTTTCATGGAGAGTTAATGCTTTCTTTTAAACATTTATATGTTACTTCTGTGTTGTGAGGTACATTTTTCTGTTAATACAATTTGGATGAGAGCCCATCTTTAATAGAGTTCTTAACACTGACAACAGAGAAATTTTGAAGAAAAGTGTTGCTCCAACAATTCAAAGTGCTTTCGTTTGCTTAAAGGAAACTAGAGTATATAATTTTGTTGATTTTTTTCAGTGAGTTAGCAATAAATATTTATTGATTTGCTTAATGGAAACCTTGTATTTCAGACTTTCTTTTTATATTAATATACAATCACAAGTTCCACACTGATAATTTGTTGGCTTCTTTATTAGGGTTGCACCACATGGGCGAACCGACATCACCACTTATCAGGGGACAGCACAAGAATGTCCATGCCCTAGTCGGAATTGTATTCCGACCCACGCCTTGAATGGTTAAAAGATAGAATTTGTTAATTTCTCCTTGGACAATTCACCTATTCGTTCTTCTGCTGTATAATTATAATATAATCATCAGATATAAAATTTGTAAATAATTTATGAACCTTAAATTCTTAAAAATAGTTGTTGTTACTTATGGCAAATTTGGAACTTAATCCATTACACTTGCAGCCGTGACTGCTAGCCATTTATTTAAGGAGGCACCGTGTAGGTGGCCAGCGTTACACCCTAAAAGCCGGTCTCGTAATTTAGAATCGAGTCAAGTGCCGAGACCGGAACCCTTGACTCCGCAACTCCAGAGGTAAATTTGAGAACTTGGAGGACTTTGCAGCCACGACGGATTTTACGTGCACCAGCCGCCATTAGTGTACACGGCTATGGATTTGCAGTGACAGGCATCGAACCAGAGACGTTCAGGTCACTGGCCCGCTGACCTTGCCATCTGGACCATCGCACCCTTCTTAAAAACAGTTACAAATAGCTATATGACATTATCATTATGCTTTATAATTATATTAAATTTTTATACAGTTTTAATTTATTAAATATATATATATATACTATATATACTGTGCGAAACTTAAATTCTAAAAGCCATAACACACTGTTGAACTTCAACATTAGTGTATCAGCGTAGGTCCTTTTTATTTATTTATTAATTAGACTTTACTGATGGAAGATTGGGAGATTTAGATGACACACACATATATATATATGTATATATATATATATATATATATATATATATATATATATATATATATATATATATATTATATTATATTATATTATATTATATTATATTATATTATATTATATTATATTATATTTGATTTGCTTGATTTATTTTATTTGCATCTATCAATGTTGTTTTCAGTGGAGTATCAAATTTTTGTAGCTTTCTTAAAAGAAAATTATTTTTTAAATACTTTTAGATCTTCCAGTAAGGGAAACCTATTTCTATAGATATGTTTCCGGAAAACTAACTTATTTATTCATATTAGAAGAGGGAAATATGAAATGGATTAAGCAACAACAAATGTCTCTTAATTAAAATAGCTACATTTTTACGTGGCGACATTATATTGTACATAGACTAGCACAGTATACCCGTGAAATAGTGGCAGATTCTGGGGTAATGAATTTGATTTCTGCCTTTGTGCAACAGTGGATATGATCTAGGGTTTCCGTTATTTTCCCCGCAACAGCATAAATGCGACCCTTGTCGGGTCATAGGGTCCTTCACAAAAGGCAACCCCCTCCCCATATGCCCCGTGAAGAGTGATGCTAATATATATTATGAGAGCGAGGAAAAATAGTTTAAAGTATACCAGTAAAGCCGTATCACGTTGCTTTTGTTTTTTCTAATTGCTTCCGCATATGCTATCAATGATATATCACAGCTTAAATTTTTGGATTAAAACATCTTCCTCTCCTGTACTTGTAAATGATATAAAGATGTTATAAATGTAAACTGCATTTAATATAACTTCCGTCTAAGCTTCACCTGCAAGTTCCGTATCATCTTCATTTCATGAGACACGTAAAGAGCTCCTATCTTAAATCGCTTATGCTATTGTAAACTTCTGTAAGGTGAAACGTATGACGGACACATTCGTGATCTCAATCTGCAAACAGAATTATAGCTTCCTTCAATGTTTACGATAGTGTATCAGTATACATTATTCTTACATTATATATCATTCTTATCATTCCATCTTTTAATGTATGTTAGAGATGTTAAGATTCATTTTACGTTTTATGCGTTAATTGGTAGATTTTTCTGAAGTCTGGAAACGGTGTGTGTGTGTGTGTGTGTGTGTGTGTGTCATGCTGCGTTTGCATTCATGTACTCTGCTCTGCTCTGCCTTGGGAAAGCCAGTGATTTATGTTCACTGCTTACTCTGTATATGCGTGGATCGCCTCCTCTTTCGGTCCTGCTACAGGACATCAAAGATCCCGGGGTCCCGGGGGTCAAATGGTGTCAATGGAGGCGGGGGACACTGCGTGTAGGGTTACCGTGACTAATATGATGACAGGAGTGGGGGGGTCTCCATGCAGAGAACTCTGCATGAATGCATATGCTCCATGAGAGAGAGAGAGAGTGACAGACAGACAGACATACCGGCCCGGCACCGTGGATGGTGACCGGAACCGGCATACCACAGTCGTGATAGTAGTAGTCGATTGGCCAAAAATTAAACCGCTTTCACATCGGCAAATACGCTTTTATTGACATTCTGCTAAAGATTACACCGTGGTTATCAAGCAACAGAATCTCGCCAAAATTCGCTCTTGGAGGCATGTTTGAGTTTTAAAGCCCTCGTCACATGACCTATTAGTTCTGCAATTATTGGCTAAACCCAGGAATCTGGGACAGAGGTCATCTGTTTTCTTATATAAGTTTCGCGCGAGAGATTGGGGATTTTAAGGGACGATATATTGATTGCCTACTTTAGTTTTTAGGAAACTTACAATTCCTTTGTTCTTAAAACGAAAACGAAATTAACTTTACGCCCAGGGGAATTTAAAAGAATTTAGAAATTAGTTAAGGCTTTTGGGGTTTTTATGTATATATATATATATATATATATACACGAAATGATTGGGACCAGACCCTTTTCGGATTAAGCGAAATCATTCTTAAAATAAACTTAAATTATATAATAACGTGTGATTACATAAATATTACATATTACGTGTGATTACACAGTTTATTTTATAAGGTCTGTCTAAACATAACCAAATCTCGGGACGAAATGGGTGATAAGAGAGCGGAACGCTGCCTAGTACAGTACAGTAGAGTGTAAATTGTTCTAACAATACGTCAAGTGCTCGACAAGTTGAAGAGGTGCGTCGTTACTGTTAGTGTCAGTTTAGCATTAGCATAAACACGTGTTTTTTATTCTATTGTGTCCTACTATATTATACTACTGTTGTCTAACTTTGAATTTTCTTGTAATTTTCAGAAATATACTGTATAATACTTAGTATCACTGTAGTTTTATTGTAACCTTAGTGTTTTTTTTACTTTTTGTTTCGGATTAAGCGGACTTTCGGATTACCGAAGTTCGGATTATCGGGACTCCTCTGTATATATATATATATGCAGTGGAATCTCGATCGATCGTTTTCGGATCCATCGTTTTTCCGTATGTGTCGTTCATTTTATCCAGTCCCAACGATCATATTGCTTTGTTATGTTTCCGCATCTATCGTTTTCCCGCATTTATCGTTCATTTCAATCGGTCCCTTGAAAAACGATAGATCGAGATTCCACTCTGTGTGTGTATATATATATATATATATATATATATATATATATATATATATATATATATATAAATCGTTCCTAGATTCTTTGTCCCGGACTTGTTGGAATTTGTGGATTTTTTAAAAAAATCTTTCACTGAGTGGCCCTCTCTTGCAAGGGTGTTTTATTATTATTCATTTTTGCCATACATTCTGTAGTCGTATTACCATTACGATTTGTTGTCCAATTGGAACGCATTAATGCGAAGTGGTATTGTGATAGGCACTATTACTTGTTTGCTTTATTCCTCAATATTTATGATATAATTTTCTGATTTTGAATGATATTTGGGATCCATTCGCTGAGCTTATAAAGGGGCGGGATGGAGAGAGAGAGAGAGAGAGCAAAATAAAAGCTGCGAAATCCTTTATCTCCGTCGCGATCTATCTAGCCCCTATTTGTTTACGAAGGCGTCCACAACTTTATCGCCAGCGTTTTCATATCTCACAAAAACCCCCGCGCGCTCTCTCTTCGAAATGAGGCGTAAGCTCTTTTTAACCTCAGAAAAAAAAAAGCAGTGTCAGAGTCAATCGAGCGCTCCATATAATTGACGGACATTAAAACACCCCCTCTGCACCCGAGAAGGGGATACTGATTTCTCCCTCTCGAAAATGTGAGGAGGGGGGGGGGGGTCGGCACTTTAATCGCGCGCTGGGGGTAGCCGGCCATAAATCGGAAGATTGTCTAAAAATACGGGAGAGTTTTTAAAGCCGGAGTTACATCCCGCCGAATAATAATAGTAGTGCGCTGCGTGTGTGTTAAAAAAAAAATATTTTAGACGATGATTTAGGAGCTTTGTTGAGCACATAATGGTCGGGAGCTGCGGAACCTTCTCCTCTCTGTGTGTGACGTGTTTTTCGTTGCTCCTCTCATAAATTATCCGCAGAACAATGTCAAACGTGACCCGGTGCCAGACAGCCCGCTTCTTTCAATCATTGCCGCTTGCGTAAACGTCCAAAGAAATGTGGCACTTGGCAAAAGGGATGGATGGAACCACCCTTCTTCCCCCCTGCCCCCTCGTACTTGCCACTTCTTTTTTTTTTTTTTTGAAAACCCCCTTTTTTTTATTATTTTGTTTCATTTTTTAGGGGTGATGCTGAGAAAAATCTCTCATTTCTTGCCGTGCCCTCTGTGTGTTGTGAAAATTTTTATAATATCGATTTTCGGGGTGATATTTAACCCCTTGGAAGGTGTCAGACCTGAAGCGTGGTTTTAAATGTCACAAAGCGTTTGATTTCCCCTTTTCCCCGTGAAGGAAACGTGTTCGTGAGAGTCGCTCATTACCGAGGGCTATCGTTAAAAAAAGCTGGCACGGGTGGGGGGGAATACAGATTACATCCCAACCCCTTCCATTTGCTGGTTATCATCAGTGGCATGGGTTATTCAACACCCCTTTTATCTAATTATAATCCTGACCATTCGAGGGTCGGTGACTTAAAGCATTATTTTTATTACATTAAGGGCCTGTTCACATAGGAATCAGTTGAGTAGCGTCAAGGGAAAGATGACGTTGAGACAAAAATAAACCAATCATAGGCTTTAAAATTTTCATTTCTAATCGTTTGGAGGCCTATGATTGGTTTATCTTCGTCTCAACGTCATCTTTTCCTTAACGCAACGCAACGGACTCCTATGTGAACAGGCCCTAAGCGTCTGTAATTTTTTTTTCTTTTGAAAAACATTATCCTCGCAAAATGTCACTTCCATTTAAATTGTAATTTTCATTTCTAAATACTGTTTAAAAAATCTTTGTTACGAGGAATTGAATTCCTCATGACAGGAATTGAATACTTCTCGATAGGTATCGGATTTCTCATTTAATGATAATAGGAACTGAGTGTTCTTATCATTGCGGGAATAGTTTAGTCGGAAAAACCGCCTTAAGGTTGGGAGACACGGGTTCGTATCCTGGTGCAGGCTCGCAGCAGTTAGAAAGGAGTATAACATACCGTTAGAAAGCGTATCAAAAATCTTCATGGTTATAAGCTTTAGAAAAAAATATTAACTTAAAAATGCGTAAACTTTGAAATTGTATATTTACATTGCGTCATGTTATATTAAAAATTCCACACATATTATAATTGGTACCTAAACTCAATTTTATTGTTAGTTTAGATTACAATTTTTATCTTGATTGCGATTAAATATGGTAATTTGTAATTTTTAGGCATAAAAATGTTTCGGGAGTCTAAAATTTTTACAAAAGAAATGGTTCCAGAAATGGTTCTGATTTTAACATTTATCAAAAAAGAGTTCATATTTTTGAAGCATGTAAGCTTAGTGCAGTACCTATTTCTTAAGAGTCCTATATATTTTATCCAACATAAATGGTACCAAAGAAACACACACACACAAAATATTTAGATAGCAATTCTGATAGTGTTGTGTGTGATATTGCTTAGAGTTCAAAACAAGTGATCTCTATATGCAGTAAATTATCAGCCATTAAGCTTAACACTTCCGAGGAATATGGAAGAAATCAGAAGCTTCATTTACTGATACATCGTCATTACTAGCCTCTGCGCCAGCAATTGAGCACAATGTTTCTGGAAAAAAATTAAAGAATTAATATCTGTGATGCTAGACGTTATGCAGGATAATATATCTGTGGCTTAGTACAAGAAGTGCATAAGTCAGTTTTCTCCAAGATGACTTTGATTATGTCTCTTTAAAAAAAAATATTATTTTCAATGTAAGAAGTACCCAAGTCTGTCCGATGCTTTAAAAGTGTTTCCTAAACCATTGTACAGACCTGGAACATTGAAAATAATATTTTTTTAAATAGACAGATGCAAAGTCATGGAAAAACTGACTTAGGCAATTCTTGTACCAAGCCACAGATATATATATATATATATATATATATATATATATATATATATATATATATATATATATATATATATATATATATATATATATATATATATATATATATATATATATATACTGTGGAATCCCGATCTATCGTTTTCCAAGGGACCGACGGAACTGAACGATAAATGCGGGAAAACGATAGATGCGGGAATATTTTAAAGCACTATGATCGTCGGGACTCGGTGAAATAAACGACACATACGGAAATACGATGATTCGGAGAACGATCGATCGAGATTCCACTATATATATATATATATATATATATATATATATATATATTATATATATATATATATATATATATATAAATTAAAAAATGTTTAACATTTAATTGTAGTCTTCTGTGAAATCATTTCATAATCTATGCGGAACAAAAGGTAGCCAAGCTTCCAAAATATTTTTAAAATCTTATCTTGAGCTTTAGAGACCAGTCTTAATAGCAAATACCGAAAGCTACGATTTTCTGCCAATCAGAAAATAATACTGCGATTCACCCTGTTTTAAAAAGCTTCGGACTTTTAAAACCTTCAACAATGAATTGCAAATAGATAATTTACTTTTGCGGTGCCCTATAAGGGGTCATTTCCACCCCCACCCCCCTTTCATGGTGTCCAGAACGCCAAACCGCAGCAGTGTTACGCCCAGTTACCAAAACCATCCGCTAATCTCATTCTGCAATACTCTGCCGAAATCATTTCTTTCCGGTGAAATAAATACTATAAAAACCTCATATTGAACTTTTCGGGGGCTTTTATTAGGAACTAACGTAATTAGTGGGGAGCTCCCTGGAGCTATACCTCCCGAACAGAATAAAAAAAAAATCATTAAATAAAAGGATAAAAAAAAAAACCTGCCGCATCATTCAGTTGAAGTCTTTCATAAATTCTTTGATCACCCGAATTCAGAGCCAGAGGAAGAAGTGAAGCGATGGACAGACGGATGGCTGTTCGTTATCGAGGCATCCATTGTTTACCAAAATCGATAAATGCGGGGGGAATGAATTTTTTGTTTATTTTCTAGCCTTCACTTCATTATTTTATTATTATTCTAAAGACTTACGCACGCACGAAAGAGGAGGAGATGGAAAAATGAAATGGAAGTTAACTCAAAGAGTAACTGTTTTTCGTTTTTTTTTTTTTTATCTTTCGCTCCCCCCTTTCTTTATTTGGTTGTTATCTCTTCTTCATTCTCTCTTCTTCGGGTCTTTTAAAATGCTTCATTTTCTTCACATTGTCTTGCGAGTCTCTCTCTGTCTTTCTTCTACTTTTCATTCAAACGATTTCGATTATTTTGGTTGGTTTTGCTTGCTTTTTTTTTTGTTTGTTCCTCCGTTTGTTTTGTCACCCTCCCTGATTCTTCTTTAGCACTGTACAATCGATTTTCCTTCCCCCTGTTTCTTGGTGTTGTTCGATATATTTACATATTAAAAGAGCTTTAACCTAATTTTTTGTAGGCCTCCTCGGCTTTTGTGATGAATGTTAAAAAGCTAAACGTGCAAAACGTCTTCAGTGATTTTATTTGTTTGTTTTTGCTTTATTTTTTTTTTCCTATTCGGTCTGACAGCTTTTTTGGTTTGATTTTTCCTCTGTTACGCAGAATTCGTTAAAAGCAGTTAATTGGAAAGATGATTGATAAGTTCTATGATATATCTTGATACAACTTTTATGGAGTGTATTTAATAAAAAAAAATATATTGAATGATGTTTGGGGATTAATAGTATTAATTATATCTTTTTATTATGTTTTTATTAGTTTATTTTTTTTATTAGTGTGCATTGTTGAATGGCTTTTACTGAACACTGCATATTAAAATTACACGCACACTCATGCACCGATTGTTTAGCAAATTTTTTTTTCTCTTCTCCGGTTTTGCTAAAGGGCTTGTTTAATTGATTTAAAGATCAAAATCAACGAATTAAAACTTAAAAAAAAATGGTGTCGGTTACATTTAAATTTTCTAGAGGGAAATTTAGAGGTTTGGATGTCCTTTATTTTACAAACACTGCTAACTGTGTTCATTTCTTTAGATTTTGAATCTTAAAGTATTGTATTGATTCTCTCCCTTACCTGCAATTCTTTCGTTTTTCTTTTTTTTTTTTGGACATTATCTCTGTTTTAAGGAAGTTTATTCAATAGAAAATTATTGTATCTTAGTACTTGCGTACCTTGATACAATTTGAACAAATAATCATGTATGAAATGCATGGACAGGGCCGGATTTTCCTATAGGCTAACTAGGCTTCAGCCTACGGTCTCAAAATCAAGAGGCGCCTACATTCAAATTGTTAGCAAAATTAAAATTACACTATTCTAAAAACAGTGAACACTAAAACACTGGACCAAAAATAAGGATAAAATAGATATTGATGAACTTATAGAAGAATTCTGTGTGAAAAAGTTTAGAAAGGAATTCTTCTAATTTACTATTTCATTTTAAATGTATACTTAGATTGAATCAGTTCTTAAATAATATAACTATTAACATAGAATTTAATATGATATTCAATTTGAGATTTTCTTTTTTGTGATCTGGATTTTGTTTGAATAAAGTTCCATTTTTGGTTTAGTTTAAGACTTAAAATTCATAATAATTCATACTTAAACTTTAAATGCGAATTATTATGAAATAAATTTATCTGAATTGAATTTGGTTTAAACTTCAATGTATTGAATATATATATAGGTTAGTACCAATAACAACATGTTTCATTTAATATATTTTTACATATCACAGTAATGATGTATTTTATTATCTCTCATGTAATTTACAAATTTAAAAATGAGAGGTGAAAGGGCCTCATAAGTGGAATAGCCTAGGGCCTCTTTTCATCTAAATCCGGCCCTGTGTATGGAACCATTTTTAGGTGGTTTCACGAGGGATTGGCTTCGGTATTCACCCATGTCAAAAGCTTTCTCAGCAGAATGAAATTTAAAAACAAACTATCTCAATTTTCATCACTTAAACTTTTTAAAAGGGGATTAAAAATTGTTGAAACACATTTAAAAGAATTTTAAAAGAAAAGAGATGTGCGCTTAATAAGTTAATTTCAGTCTTATTTTTCATTACTTTGTGAACTTAGACATTAATGAATCCGTGAAAACAAACACAAAATTTTGGACAAATTATTTCAATATTTGTATTTTTTTTCTATTGCTTTTGAGATTTGACCTAACGTTATGGTATTATGCGATGCGTCCGTATTTTTAATTAATACTTTACAAGTATTGACTATAATGGTAGACAGTAATTGAAAGCTTTCGGTCAATCGATAACTATTTTCCTGTCACAGTGAAAAGGTTCTATTTAAATTCCATATAGAGGAGAGGACTTCTTTTTTTGAAAGTCCAATGAATCACAATTAATTTAACTATCTTTAAGAACTGGGAGTCCTTCATACACAAATGCGTAATTACAAAGCAGATTTCATGAGGTAGATTTTGATGGATTGTTGACATGGTGTTCGGAGGATAAAGCACGCGAAGTTGAGAGATACTTTGAGAAATGTGAGTTAACTTGATGTATGCCTGTTTTCGCCTAATCATAGTAATCTGATACCATGCAACGTATCATTGGCATATGATGGTCAGTGAGTTATGGACCTGTTTTGAATGCGATAATAACTGGTGGGAGAAATAAAAAAAGGCAAGAGTGGCATGACAGAGGAGGAATCAAAGTGAAATTCGGTAGCTTGATAAGTTCCATTAATCATAAATATCGTTGCTGTTTGAGAATATTTTACCTTCTGTGAACCATAATCAGAGGGACTTTTGATTCACGTTAATGATTACGTCGTGATTAATATTTGCTTAATCCTAGATTTCTCGAGATTAATTCCTTATTTATGCTCGTTAATGATTGTGTATAAAACGAAATATGTTTTTTTTAATTATAAAGGTTTATGTCCAGTATTATATTAGTTCAATTACTTATTAAATTCATGCCCCACAGTATGTTTTTCTACTCAAAATCTTCCATTTGTTTGATTTCCTTCTGTGTTGTACAACCTGTTTTCAGAAAAGGAGGAATGAAAAAAAAATATACGCGTCTTCCATTATTAATGTTTTATGTACGATTTTTAAAAATGCTTTCCATAAACTATGCTATATATGTGCTGTGCAAAGGGTGTTAAGTCCAATATGGGCTAAAATGATTTATCAAACCAGGCATGTTTGAAAAATCAAGGGCTACTGCAGGGTAGAGAAAGCTAAGTCCAATTCCACTCCTAAATACTTTTATTCATCAGGGAAAATTTGGGGTATGTGAAACAAAACACAAACGTGTTAGTGTTAAAGGGGGTTATGTCCCAATCAAGGACTTAACACTCTTTACTCAACAAAAATATAATTGGAAAATTTTACTTACAAAAAAAAATAATTAAAATTTAAACTAAAAAAATCTGACTTTACAAAAGCCGTTTTTTTTCAGTCCCGTTTTTCTGAAAACTACGATTTTGGACTTGACACTCTTTTCACTGCAAACACAGATATATGCCTCATATTTTGTTTCACATGGTGATATCTGAGAAATTTAATCAGAGAATATAAATTTAGATGATTTTGCTTAAAAATATTTTTGTTTTGATGATTACCAAACTGGGTGAGACGAAAGAGAAAAATAAACTTTAATAATTCCTCAGCAAAAGTGTAAAACATTTGCTTAGTGTTCATAGTCTTATCATAGTCTTATCTATGGAAATATATTAAAAAACTGCGCATCTTTGCTACTAAGGGTATGAAAGGTCTACCTGGAATGTTTCGTGAAATCTATGTGTAATGCTTGTTTCATCGTCTTTTACTTGTAGTAGACTTTTCACCTCTACAAAAAGGGTATTAATTTGGTAATGAAACTGTTCAGTAAGATTTGTCTCATTCACAATAAGATTGAGTGTAATGATTGTCAGCGTCGCAGGCACAGAATGGAAGTGAGATGAGGGAAAATCCTGGATCCATACAGCTAAGAATTCTGTAGTAAAAAGGTAGTTCCAATGTTATTTTTCATATAACTCCACAGAAACGGAAAACTCACAAATGGCATGATTTAGTTGCTGTAACTGTGTACTCGTGTCTCTTGATGTTACAATAATACGAATAAAAGAAACCTTTTTTTAATGAAAGTTTATTTTTGGTGAATCCATAACTATGCTAGTGTGTGTTTTATGGGAACATTTACTGGTGTGTTTCAGGAAATAACATCAGAAAATTCATAGAACCTTCTGATAAGCATTTGGAAACACATCGTAAAGACCTGGTGAATTAGGCTTAGCGAATCTCCTTCCCTGATTTGCATAATTAAAGCTCAGGAAAGGAACCTTGAGAAATGTACTCGCAAAGTCCTTATTTCTGAATTCGCATGACCGTGGGAAAAACGAAGTATCTCTAGGTTAACGCTAATGACTTTTAACTGATTGTCCTTCAGTTTTCTTAACAGATGTGGCTGAAGATAATGTGTTGAGATATTCAGTTAATTTTGGTGGTATATTTACTTAAATAAGTAGGATCATATACGTGTAACATTTCGTAGAAAATGTTTTTTTCACTGCAATAACAGTATTCTTAAGGAAGAAACACATATACAGGTAAAATTAATCATGAAACACATTGAAGTGTATGAAAGCATCGTAGAGGGAAGACAATAAACATAAAATTAGGAGAATCAACATATTTATAAGAACATAATCATTTTTGACCAAATTTTACGTGATATCTGTGTTTTAACGGCGGTTAAGACCAATTATTGAGGTGTTTTAACTCAACCAAAATTTGTAAATTTGTCAGATTTTACTCTTTTCTTATTTTTCCGAAGCTAATCTGTGATAATAACACTTACGTTTTGTATCCTGCAGACATGGGGTGGGGTTATTTTGATCTTGGAGTTCTCCGCACTCCAATATCAATATATATATATATATATATATATATATATATATAATCTAGTATATATAATACCCATTTACATGTAAATGTACGTGTATGTGTGTGTGGGCTAACGTATCACCATCAATGGCCACTCTAAAAGAAAATTATACAAATATACCTTGTTTCTGAAAAGATAACTCATGAGATATATCGTGCGTTTATTTTAGTACTTTATTTAGTATTTATGCGGTACATCTGTATGTAAAGACTTTCGTGTTATTTAAGATAGGTGTTAGGTTCAATAGGTTGTTATCGTTTTCTATTTCAGTTTGCTGGTCTTCTGTTCTTGCTGCATGAGACCGTCAGTTTTCACAAGAGATTTCATTAAAAATTCCATTGCCCTCTTTTAGATGATTAACTAGCCGGGAAAGGAGTCCTCGACTGCTGTGCCCACTCTATTTTGTTCATTTTAAATTATTTTTGGAGAAATTTTTTCTACCCTTCAGATTCAGGATTTGTAGGCATGGTCCAGAATTAGAATATTGCAAAAACATTTTATATATATATTTTTTTTTTATTACGGCCACCTCTAAAATTTATTGAAAATGACCAATAAACTGTGGGATTTTTTTTACATGGTTAACTTATTGATCAACGAGTAGTGGCCGAATAATTACGGTTTTATACGGTTCATTTTTTTATAATACGGTTCATTCACTTATTTACGAAAAGTATTACTCTAATGTCCAGGAATTTTACATGGTTAACTTATTGATCAACGAGTAGCAGCCGAACAATTACGGTTTTATACGGTTCATTTTTTTTATAATACGGTTCATTCACTTATTTACGAAAAGTATTACTCTAATGTCCAGGAATTTTACATGGTTAACTTATTGATCAACGAGTAGCGGCCGAACAATTACGGTTTTATACGGTTCATTTTTTTATAATACGGTTCATTCACTTGTTTACGAAAAGTATTACTCTAATGTCCAGGAATTTTACATGGTTAACTTATTGATCAACGAGTAGCGGCTGAACAATTACGGTTTTATACGGTTCATTTTTTTATAATACGGTTCATTCACTTGTTTACGAAAAGTATTACTCTAATGTCCAGGAATTTTACATGGTTAACTTATTGATCAACGAGTAGCGGCCGAACAATTACGGTTTTATACGGTTCATTTTTTTATAATACAGTTCATTCACTTGTTTACGAAAAGTATTACTCTAATGTCCAGGAATTTTACATGGTTAACTTATTGATCAACGAGTAGCGGCTGAACAATTACGGTTTTATACGGTTCATTTTTTTATAATACGGTTCATTCACTTGTTTACGAAAAGTATTACTCTAATGTCCAGGAATTTTACATGGTTAACTTATTGATCAACGAGTAGTGACCGAATAATTACGGTTTTATACGGTTCATTTTTTTATAATACGGTTCATTCACTTATTTACGGAAAGTATTACTCTAATGTCCAGGTAAAAAATATTTTTAAGGGCACAATGTATTTTAAGGGGACGGAGGGTTGTCGCTTACTATCCGTAGTTTTGCGGAAAAGATCTTACCGTGCAGTGTAATTGTATTTATATCCAAAGAAAGGAAAAATTTTCACTCTTCTTTAGGAGTGCACATCTAAAGCATTTTACTGCATAATAAAAACATTATTCTAAACCTTATGCTAAAAAGAAGTAGAATGATTATTGTGAGCCATAAGTGCGTATGTTCCTTGAATTAATTCTGAAAGTAATATACTTTCCGTATAACAACGATGGTAATTTAGCCAGGTCGCCTGTGAATTTCATTTTTGTATAAATTCAGAAGTGAACGCTTGCATTAAAATTCGACTTGTCAACTGCAATTGTTATTGCTAATATTTAAATGCAAAAACACAGGAGTGAAAAATTTTTTTTTTCCCGGATTACAAAATAAGTTATTGTTCATTATTCAGCCGCGAAGTACAGTGGAAAGTAATTTCTAATTAAGATTTCGAAATTTTTTAGATTCCGAGTTCCTGCGGATGTATTTTAAAACCTGTCAGCAAGCGCAAAGAATTTATTTCCACTATTAAGCGTATTGTGACTTAAACGCCATCGACCGTAGTGCAGAATTAAAATTTAGAGAGCCAAAACGTTTTATTTTGCCTTTCGTCATACAATTCTTCTTCTCGTTGCTCTTTGTGCAGTTTTTTTTTTTTTCCCTATTTGTGGTTTAGACGCAAGAAAAACTTTTTTTTTTTTTCTACGTGCTGTGGTATTAAATTTGCGCGGCGCCTGGTAAAAAGAACCCCGGAATTCGTAATTTTGTTAATTAACATCATGAATGTAATTAAATTACAGAAACTTAATTAGTTGATTTCTCGCCCTCCCCTCGAATTTTACACTCGCCGCTGGAACTGCGGGTGAAAAAGCGCCTTGTTAAAAGTTTTACTTGTTAGGACTCGGTGTGCTTTCGCCCCTTCTCTTTTGAGTCCCTTTTATTAACTGAATGAGTGATTTTAAGTTTCGTGTCTGGCGTGGGTAGGTGGGATTTGGTGGGTTGATAAAAAAAAAAATAAAAATAAAAAAGTAAAATAAAATTTCGAGGAACTGTAAAGTTTCAATCTAAGTTTGTCACGATTTTGCTTCAGGTAAATTTTCTGAAAAATCTCAAGCTTAAATCAATAAGTCTGGGTGAGTTCTTTGTATCATTTCCCTTTTATATTTCTGGTTTTTATGCAAAACTTAGGCGTTTTACCATTGGGTCGTTTCGTCTTTGATGAAGCGGACTCTATTTACCTGTAGAATTCGTAAAGTTGCTTGTGAAATCAAACAAATAGATTTTATTGAGTCGTTAATTACTGATACAAATGTTTTTATTTTTCTATATTGCGTCTTGCGTGTCACTGCAAATGTATTTCCATGTAAAATTTAGCATTTAATATTTACAAGATAAAAAGAACTTTTTATGTACCACGTTTTTAAATTTTCTGTTGAATCATATAAACTTGACAATTCTATGTATTAACTAGCTGAAAACCCGTGCTTCGCTACGGAGTACATTCAAATTAAATACAACGGTCAACGTATGCAATTTATGCCAAAAAATAAATATATATATTTATAATAAATGCGATGATCAATGTATACAATTGATGTAAAATATATATCTATCTATATATATATATATATAAAATAATCGTAAGGGATATGCATTTTTTTTGGATAATATCCAATCGTCTGCTGCATTAGAAACAGAAAAAAATATTTTTTTTGTCTATTTAGTTGTTACGCACGTGACGAAAAATTTATTGAAAGTACCAGAAAAAGAAATCACGTGATCAGCATTTAAAAAATTAAATTCTAAAAATTAATCTTTAAAAATTCACCAAAAATCAGAAAATGAAGGTAAAAATTCGAAAAAAATTTCATTTTGAAGGAATTTTTATGATCTTTCTCGTGATATAAATTTTATAACCCTCAATGTATTATTTTAAATGCAAACGTAAAAAAAGTTTAAAAAACAGCTTAAAAATTTAATTTAAAAAAATCTAAGATGAATTTTAGAAAAATCTTTCATAGTGCACCCCTACACTATTAGAAGAATTGCCATGCAAAATTTCAGCCCTTTAGGTCCAGCGGTTTGGTCTGTGCGTTGTATGTCAGTCAGTCAGTCAGTGAATGAATGAGTCAGTTACGGAACTGTTATATATATATATAGATAAATAGTTTTAAAATTTTTTTTTGATGAATTATCCCATCAACTTGAAAGAAAAATGATCAAATGCGTAATAGAGAGAGGAATTATAAGAAATTTTCAAACAACAAAAATAACTGAAAATGAATTCAATTCTGCTTAAAGATGGCTAAAAGTATTAAAAGAATACATTGTCATCGTGTTCTGAGCTATTCTAAAAGTTTCAAATGCCTAGCTAGTCGGGAAGTTAGTTAAAAATCGATTGCAAGATTTGTACTGGACAAACAAGAAAGCGAGCTAATAAAAACGTGGTAAAAAATAGTTCGATGTGGTTACCTGTAGATTATGGTGGGAGCTACACTCGAATAACTTCTCTACTATGGTAATAAATAATATAAAATCTTGAGTAATCCGTAAATAATTATTTGTTTCATATCCCAAATGAAAAATAAAGCGTTAAACCCCGGTTATAATTGAGTGTTATTCTGATAAAATAGACTATTTTCCTTTACCTGTAGAGAGTTAACAATTTTAACAAGTGCTTTAATAATGGAGGTTCGATAGAGTTGCAAAATGTTTCTTTAAAAACGGCCGAAATTTTAAGTCATCTCTAAGTAAATGGTTCTGATCTGGTAATCGTATACGTAGATGTTTCTTCATTTCTTCGGAAACCACGATGTTGATCTTAAGTTCGTTTTATGTAATTATGTTTGAGCAATTTTTAACTCCATATCTTTCCTCCGGAATTAAACATAATCTCAAATATACTGTTACATCTCTTACAAAGTATTGGCAAGCTTTCTGTGAAATATATAATATTCAGACCTAATAATATATATATAGACCTAATAATATATAATATTTATATAATATTTCAGACCTAATAATATATAATATTTAATATAAATATATAATATTAGCCTACTTCCTTGTTCTGTAATATGTTTTATCATTTTTCTAATTAAAATTGACTTTTCCTAATTATAACGCATTTTTGTTAGGGAAAACAAAAGTTAAAATGAACTATTGCGGTTGCGTTGTTTTCTTATGAATAACCAGAGTCACACTAAATTTATCCCGGAACCTTCAGCACTCCATTCTCTTTTTAAAATGAATATTTTTTAAATTTTCTGTCTTGCATACTTTTAATTAAAGAAAAAATGTTACACCTCCTCTCCTGAGCTCGTGGTTTGTCACCATGCTAAATGCCAACTACAATGCAGATTAACTATGAATAGTTCTGTTAATATACTTTATTAATACAACTTAATGCTGATGAATGCTGTAATGTTCTATGTTCATCATCATCGACAGGAAAATTTAAATAAGTTTAACCTGAGAACAGAGAGATTTGTCTTTCACAGTTAAAAAAAAATTCTTTTATGATATGTCATTACATTTATATCAATTAAAAATTTAATTTTAATAGACTTTAAAACTATTGAGGTTCCAAATAGAAATTAAAATTTTACATTTTTCTCATAGCTACATCCGAACAACATCGGCTAGTATTCAAAAGTTTAATATTAACCGATGATATCATCGTTTATTTTTAACATTAATTTTAAATTTAAAATAAAGCGTATGAAGCCTTTTGATTCCTTTAAAAAGATAAGCCGAAAATTCTCTCTAAGCTGTGTAAATGTTAAGGTAAACAAAAAAAATCGTGTTTGTTTAAATTGTAATATATATTACCCATTGATATGGCTCAGTTCTTTAGAAAATTCTCGACATTTCTTTCAATTAGAAATAAAATTTACAGATCCTTAATAAGAAAATTATTTGTCTTTACCGTAAAATAAAATTCTTCGCTGAGTCATCTTTTTCTTTTCCAACCCCCCCCCCCCCTTCACACTTTTAAATACCCGATCCAGAGCGTTAATATTCCCCTGTCACAAAAGGTCAGTTAACCTCTAATATCCCTTCGATCGCGAGCGAAATAACTCTGGTTTTTCGAGATCGCAAGTCCTAAATTGCAATCACTTATCGAACTAATGAACAAACGGACTTCGAGACCTTTAACAGCGGACCTTTTCAGCGATTAATGGCATTAACAACGGACAAGAACAACTACGGCAACAAAAGGAAACGAATCCGAAATTTTCGAGCGCCTCTCTCTCTCTCTCCCTCTTTCTCTCTGTTTCCTTATATATATCTATCCGGAAAGGAGGGGAATAGAAACGAAATTAATCTGTCTGTCTGTCTTTCTCACATAGTTTTCTAATGGAGCTCCCGGTGCACTTTTAATTGCTCCCGTGTATACTTGGAGCCTCAAGATTCCAGGCGGGGAGGACTGGTACAAGATGTGCCTGTCGAACCTATTGATTTCTTGACGCTAAGAATGCGAGGCAGCACAGGTATACAGTCGTGTGTATCTGTAAAAGCCTCAACCCCCCCCCCTTCCCCTTGGCTTCAAGTCAGTCGGATAGTTTGGATGTGTACACTTTTAATTAGTGGGTTTCTGGATGCCGGATTCTTCCGGCTGCGGCTCATCAAATCCGGCAAACGGAGAAGGGACCGGATGAATTTTTACGGTTCGAGTGAGGGAGTCGGTTCTCTGTGTTGTGTTTAAAAGGCTCCCCGTGACATGTTTCGGGAGATGGGTAACTAGGTTTTATTTTTCCGATGAAGGATTTGTAAAGATGTATTTTCGGGTTATGGAGTAGCGACTTTTAGAGCCCTCAATCCAGATGTGAAAGACCAGGGAAGAAAATACCGCCGCTTTTGTTTTGCGATGTCTTCGAGTGTGTGCTGTCAGTAAATTGGGCGAGCTGTTTGTCTATTTGTAATTCTTTGTACCCACAGCTCGGGATTCGCCATATTATTATCATACAGCATAGTTATGTTAATGTACTGAATGGTAAATATTATAGATTTTATTAAATTTTTGTCTGGATATAATATGGCATTTATTAATTAATCGCTACATGGATTTATGGCAAACACTCTTTATGCCCCATCTACCAAAAACAGTCTTGCATTTCTTGAGCACTGATAATATGTATGTCTTAACCTCTTCAGAAAACTCGTTGTATGTTTTGGAAGACGAGTACTGGCATGTTATTCCAGATCTCCAACTGATTAAGTACCCAGAATTAAAAAATATTTGTAATTCTTTCTACCCACATCTCGCGTTTCGCTGTTGCACGGGATTCACCATATTATTATCATACAGCATAGTTATGTTAATGTACTAAATGGTAAATATTATACATTTTATTAAATTTTTGTCTGGATACAATATGGCATTTATTAATTAATCGCTACATGGATTTATGGCAAACACTCTTTATGCCCCATCTACCAAAAACAGTCTTGCATTTCTTGAGCACTGATAATATATATGTCTTAACCTCTTCAGAAAACTCGTTGTATGTTTCGGAAGACGAGTACTGACATGTTATTCCAGATCTCCAACTGATTAAGTACCTAGAATTAAAAAATATTTGTAATTATTTGTACCCACAGCTCGCTTTTCACTGTTGCACGGGATTCACCATATTATTATCCTACAGCATAGTTATGTTAATAGATTAAATGGTAAATATTATTCATTTTATTAAATTTTTGTCTGGATACAATATGACATTTATTAATTAATCGCTACATGGGTTTATGGCAAACACTCTTTATGCTCTACCTATCAAAAACAGTCTCGCATTTCTTGCGCAACATCGCCAAATTTGACTACATATAGGCGCCTTGAACACTGATAATATGTATATCTTAAGCTCTTCAGAAAACTCCTTGTATGTTTTTGAAGACGAATACTGACAGGCTTTTCCAGATCTCCAACTGATTAAGTACCTAAAATTAAAAAGTAAATAGTTGTAATGTGTTAAATTTAAGAAAATGTAGTAAAAATCGGTTTAATTTTTTTTATATATATCTTTCACTCCCAGTATATTCACTCCCATTTGCACATATATAGAGTCTAATCTTCAATAATCTGCATAAAAGTTTGTTTTGATAGAAATTAAATATAATCTCTGTGACGAGGCTTCAATAATTAATTCACATAATTGACATAAGGTAAAATGGACGATGTTATAGAAATCGTTTCTTTAGGTATAAAATTTATAAGAACAGAACCGTTACCTGAGTTACAAGGTTCTTATTAAGAGATTGTTGTGTTTTTTTCAAATTTATGCTAACTGGGGATTAATAATGATCAGAGCGAATAAAAAACAGTTTCAAAATATCCAAAAATAAAATTTTTTGATAAATCAGTTATTTTTTTAACTCTTAACCTATCTCTTAAAATATTTTATCAAATAAACCAAAGTTCCGTCGACATTCTTTAAATGAAAATTTCTGGAATAAAATTGAGAAAGTTATGTCTAATAAATTAAAAAGGAATTAGTCTCTCGGAATGGCATTATTTCTTGAAACATAACTGTATTTATAAATAAATAAATAAATAAAAAGTATTAATAATTGTATTTTGTTGATGGTTAAATACACCTTCGACAGTCCCACAATCGAATATCTTATTAAATTTCAAAATAGTTTAGACTCGACAGAGGAAGATAAATTATTACTGAATGTAACATAGAATTTTCTCTGTTAAGTCTTTAAAAATGCCACTAAACTTGGAATCTTCGTTTAGCGTTATCACAGAAATTCATTTAACTAATGCGTCACTAAAATGGTCATTAGATGGTTGTAAGGGAAGATATCAGATTAAAGGTACAACAAATTTCTGAAATACATTTAATCTTTGTGAGACTGGTTTTGCCATGTCATGCCATGCTATTGTGATTTCAAATCTATGAAAGTTATTTAAACACTCATTGCTTAGAAAACTTTAACACAGTTCCCCGTGATCTTTAAAAATCCTTAAAAGACCTGGAATTCCTCAAAATTTCAAGATTCGAAGGCACATATTAAAAACATCCTATGTTTTTTTGCTAAGTATTGATAAACCTGGAACAGGTATTTTTTTGGTTTCAATTCTTTTAGCTCCTGTGATGAAATAAAATAATTCTGATATCGAGGTGTCAGTTGAAGAATTGAAAGTATTTTTTTTTATCTTAACTGGGTATTAAAAGTAGACAAAATTTGTTAGTCCCAGCAAAATGGTTTCCATTCATTTACACAGTTAGGAAAGTATTAGTAACGTAGAACAGACAGAGAGAAAAACTTAGATTACTGCGTTAGTAATTAGTTATTGGTGATAACTATTTTGTTTAGAAAACTAACTATTTTGGTTAGAATTTTTTTGAATGGGCAACATAATGTAATGGAAATTTGATAATTGCGAATTATATAAGAGTTATAACATCATATGTAGATAGATTCATCTTAGGTAAATGACTCCTGAAATATGTGTTTCTCAGATGTTATTGGGTGTTATGAACGGTATTAAAATACATATCTAACCTTTTATATATCTAATGTTTTAAGCTCTCTGTTTTTTTCAATCTTTTATACAAAATGAACTTTAAAAGTACTTTTACTTGGTAAATAAAATTTCGAGGAAACGTTAAATAAATTTCACATTTAAAACCATGTTAATAGCAATGCTTTTCCTCCCGAAAGAAGGTAAAAAAACTGGTCATTAAAATTTCGAAAAAGGTGTTTATAAGGTCTTAAAAAGTACTTGATGCTGGACCAGAAAAGAGTGGAAAATGTATTTTTCTGCATCACTATTTATTCAAAAGTTTTTATTAAATTAAAAAGGGGAAACATTTAAATTTTTTCTCTTTCATATATATAACAATGTAGCGGCTACCGGTAGGTGGTGAGAAGAGTGAGATTTTTTTGGAATGTAAGCCCGGTTATAAAGGAAGGGCATTGCGTACGCCTCATAATTTTAGTAAGTTCAATGTGGGAAAAATAATGTAACGGTCTTTTGTATATAAATGTAATATGTTTTTAATTTGTTTAGTTGTTCAATGATCTGTTCCTTAGGTTTGTCCAATCTAGACAATCTGTTAGAGTTGCTGCTTAATTCGTTATGTCAATAATGCTATTTCATATGTATGGGATATCAAATGGTCTCCTCTGCTAACGCAAATAAGGGGAAAATCATCGCTGTTTAAAGACTTCTACTTAGGGGAAAATTGAAACCCACGATATCTTCTTCTGCTACATGTTTTCTATCTTATTTAAACCTGCACTGATCGCGTATTAAAAAATCGCTGGTATGGTCGCTTGGCGTCTGATAGACGCCGCACTATCTTAATTAGGTTTTGTTATTCTATTTACAAAAATAAACATTTATTAAAACAGTAAGTTGAAACATGATGCATGTAAATGAAAACCAATCAAAAGCTTTTCAAATGTAATTTTATATTCGCTTTATACAATAAATTAAAGCATATGAAAAAAGGAATTTCGATAAGCAGTTTTTACAAATGAAAACCAGTCAAATGGAAAAAAAATATTTTTATAAGCAATTTTTACCATAGGATAGTTAAAATTAAGAAAATTTAAAAAAAAATTTTATTTCTATTAGCAATTTTAACAAACTTGGTGAAACGCCAATCAGGTATTTTGGTATATATTCGTTTACTATAAAAGAATGATAGCAACTGCATGAATTTTGTTCGATAGCTATGACTCATACATAAACACGTCGAAGGTACTGACATCTGCTCGGCACACAGAGCAATTTATCAATACGCAAAATGTAAACAGAGTGCTATTGGCGTCTGTGAGACGCCGCGCGACCAGTGTTATTAACCCAAACGTAATGTAAATGCAGATGATTCAGAAATGGCCCGTCAGCTTTCAGTAAGTTCTCATCATATATGAGCAAGAAAATCTGCTCAGTTTTCTGTCTCAAACGCATATTTCATGCATTACGTTTGAACGAATTTTGTGAATTATGCCTCATTTACGTCTCTCACTTTTTAACTGTGCAGAATTCTCAGAAATCCTCCTACCACCGCATGCAAAGACCGCTTTTCTTTCTTCTTGCCTGCTATTTATACACCTTCTCTGTGTGTGAATTATGATCTCTAATATACCATCCCCCAGGCCCATAACTTAGACTCATAATTGCGGTGTACTGGCAGACTTCATAACGATATTCGTGTCGAGATATATATTCGTGATTGAAAAGGGGGAAGGCTTGTCCACTATTGTCCGAGCGCTGCTTGACAAATGACGTGACGTGTTCGAGAAATAAATAAAATGGCGCTGCAAAGGATGAGTGAATGCCTGTGCCTGAGATTTGTAGAGGACTTCAGAGGCTGTAGTCATTGGACTACCTATATTGAACATCATTTCTCTTAGCATGCATCTAGTTATTTGTCTTTCGGCATGTACAGGATAGAGGGGAGTTAATTAACTGGCTGGTCGTAAACTGAATGAAATATTAAACAGAATAATTAAATTTCAGCTGCTATCGTAATACCGGATATAAATTCAGTCCAAAATAAGAAAAAAGATTCTTTGAAAAAACGTGATGTGTGAGGCTGAGTTTTTACCCAAATAATAATGGTATAGTTTAGGTATGGATTATAATATAGCAACCCTGCTATTATCTTTCAAACATTTTTAATCGTGCTCTTGACTGGTATAGTAAATGATTTCGAAGGGCTTTTCACTGTATGAACAAATGATTTGACAAACCATGTCATGGTCTTTCTGAGTAAACTCAGTTACGTTGTCACAATAATAGGTGTACACGAGTAGTTTTCTTTTTTTTAATTTAAGAGAAATTCATTTGCTTAAAAGGTGATCTTCAGTAAAAGTAATTTTGGAACGCAAAGATATTCATGAAATTATACGACTCAGTATTTTAGCAACCGAACCCTTCACGGCGAAGCAGAAAATATTTTCAAACGCTTTTACCATATATATATATATATATATATATATATATATATATATATATATATATATATATAATTAATTGCAACCAGGTACCTAGACTTTTGGTGTAACTCAATTCCCTTATTAACTTTTGAGACATATAATACAAGACTACGCCACCGGTAAACTGTTGAATCCTTCACTTGGTTGGAAGTTTCCTCTTTCAGTTATCAGATTACTGCAATTAAATTCAAAATAAATGTATATTTATCGTATAAAATAATTATACTATGAAATGTGATTGTTTCGATCAGGTACCATTCAGGATTTTTTTTTTTTTTTTTATCGGGGGAGGGGGGATTTTACGCAAGATCTGGAAACATTAGAATTTTGCTTTTAAGGATGATGATGTAACAATTTTTTTTTGTGCTTTTTAAAAAAAACAAAGAAAACCAACAAATTTACCAAATGATAGCTAATAGGAATTAGCTGCCATCCCACAGGTCCAGGGTTCAACCCTGTGAATGGGCAAGGTCGACTCAGCCTTTCATCCCTTCAGTGGGTCGATAAAATGAGGACCAAGCATGCTTGGGAACTAAACTCTGGTGGTCCCACGTCAGGTTGACCACCTGACTGAGACATATGTTGTATGGCACCCCAAGCCCACGGTTACGAAAGCGGAGGTGGGTACCGCCGGCCCTGGTCCACATCGGACTGTTGCGCCGTGAGTTTTAAGTTTTAAGCTAATAGGAATTATGGTCTGAAATTGGTAGCTTTATCATCTACATCGTTACTTATTTGGCAACCTCTAGCGCAATTTTAACGAAATTTGTTTTATCGCGATGAGTTGAAAACTCACTTCAGAGATACCGTGTTCGCCCAGATGTAGCGTTGTGATTCACTATTTTTTTCTTTGAAGAATTATAGATAAACTCGGAGATTTATTGCTGTATAGATTGTGAAAAATACACGCTAATATCTACCTTAAAAGAAATGCATTCCAGGTTATTCAAACATTGAAATATTTCGTCCGCCAGGACGTTCATGCATATTCATACATTCATGTATTAAATTACTGCATGTGGACATTAGTTTGAACAGTGGTCGCATTAAGTCTGCTGTATTGCTAACTCTACTGGATTCTCTGACCTCAGTGTTACTCATGAAGAAAATTTGTCTACTATTGACAGCTACAAAAATGCTGATAATCCAATAAAAATGGCATTTTCAGATAGCCTGAACTTTTCTGCACTTTGCAACACGATCCATTTTATAAATTTCGTCCACCAAAGGAATTTAGGAGCGTTTAAAACACGCTGTACCATATATTTTCTCGAATAATTTAAATTTTAAAATATTATTTGCGTATTTAAAAAACGAAAAATGCAATAAAAAAATCTTTAAATCCAAGTCGGCAATCCTTGGACACATTTTCTCCATAGGTTAACACTGAGAGGTGCGAATCCAATACGGTTAGTACACAGCAGCCTTAATGCACGTGATGTAGTATTGTGCATGTATGAATAACGCTGAAAATTAGATTTCTTTCTTGAGATAAATGCAATGAACTACAATGTTGGAAAAACAGCCCTAGCCGCTTTAAGTTTTTATTAACATTTGATTTTTCTTTTAGAGTCACCTGATTCTTTTTTTTTTTTAAATCTGATTTTCTTTTAAATTTGCTTATTAAGAAAAAAAATTCTTGCATCAATGAAAGCTGCGAGAATTTTTTTTTTTTTACAGTTTGTTGCCAAAAAATGGGAACAAAAAAAAATGTTCTTTTAGGGCCTTAACACGTGCGAAGGTTTTCGTTATAAGACCAGATAGTAATGACTTCGATTACCCAAGTGACAGTTTCTGGTACAGTATGCAGGAATGATTGATGGTAAGATTGATTATATGTATCTCCGACAATGATGAATTACTGAAAGGGGTCTTTGCGACCTGTTCTAGGATCATCATGATGGGCTAAGGAAGTGGGTTGCTCATAGCGCGCAAGTTATATATTAGGCCTCAATTAGGAGCTGCTAGCCCCAAGGAGGAATCATCATTACTAAGGGGTTTAATAACCAGAATAGATACTAGAAAAGGTGTACACATAGTTATGTAATTTATACAATTAGTTTTAATCTGGGGGGTGGGCAGCTGTTGAAATTTGCTTTAGTCAGTATGCAATTATTTTTAAAGTCCCTTATCTTTCACAGAAAAAAGTTATTTCCTCAGTATTGCACTATTAACGTTTTCCTTACGGGGTGTTGATGTATCCCAAGAATACGGGCCCAAGAATGAATGAATATATATATATATATATATATATATATATATATATATATATATATATATATATATATATATATATATATATACATATATATATATATATACACAGTGGAATCTCGATCTATCGTTTTTCAAGGGACCCATTGAAATGAACGATAAATGCGGGAAAACGATAGATGCGGAAACATAACAAAGCAATATGATCGTTGGGACTGGATAAAATGAACGACACATACGGAAAATCGATGGATCCGAAAACGATCGATCGAGATTCCACTGTATATATATATATATATATATATATATACACACACACGCGCACACACACACACACACACACACACACACACACACACACACACACACACACACAGTGGAATCTCGATCGATCGTTCCCCGATACATCGTTTCCCATATGTGTCGTTTATTGTACCCAGTCCCGACAATCATATTGCTTTGTTTTGTTCCCGCATCTATTGTTTTTCCGCATTTATAGTTCGGTTCAGTCGGTCCCTTGAAAAACGATATATATATATATATATATAACCCACTTAATGGCCGTTCTTATAAAGGGGGTATGAAATTTTCCGCTCTAAAGAGGGAATCGGAAAAATGAGCCCCATAATCCAAAGGTTAATTACACTATACGGGGCTCGCACGCTTGTTGCCATAGATACCTTTTGTTACACCCTGTAAGGTGTTAGATTGCTACATTTCGTACTAGATTGTTATTATTATTGCTTTCTAGTCAGATTTACGTAAATTCACTTTCCCATCGACATTTCACGGTGCTAACTACTTCTTCGTAGAACTTTCCATAGCCTTCATTCTAGTACAGTCCCTCGAATTAAGTAACGAACGACGCAATCTTATCATTTCTGATAAATTTTTGAACAAATAATTTTATTTAATCAATCATACGGTTTATGTTAAATCTTCAAGAAGGTCGAACAAATCTTTGTGGATGGTTTTTATTATAATCTGAAAGTAGGTATGTTTCATTTGTATTCGAGGAATCAATCTATAGCTAATCTACAATGTGTAACTCTAGGTTCAATTTTCAGGTGACTGAAATGGTAGTGTTGACATGATATATTGTCCGACTGGTGGATTTTGATATATTCCATTAGAAATTGAGCCCGGTTATAATTTTATCTTTATTTGAGATTTATATTTCTATATTCAATGGATATTGCACGAAAAATTTGTTTGACATTCTTGAAGTTTTAATATAAACTATATGATTGATTAAATAAAATCATTTGGTAAAATCTTTATCAGGATCGATAAGGTTCCGTCGTTTTTTTTAATATTTTTAGGGACTGTATACGAATTTTTTTAAAAAAAATCAATAATTTGCTGATTAGGAGAGTAAAAGGTACTCCTGATTATCCATACACAGACAAAGAATATCTGATTAAAAAAATATTAATTTTCTTAAAGAATATCAACATTCTCACAAACGAAGGGAAATTCTTTGAATAAAAACTGACGGTTTATATGTAAATTTTAATATTTTAACCAAGCCCTTCGAAAAGAAGTGAGGGCAGATAATTTAAAACCTTTTAACAGTTCATTTTTTAAGGTATACAAGTTTATTTTGTTTAAAGCCTGTTTTCTGTACCCGCCTGAGCATTAATTACCATTGTTATTTGGGAGTTTTTGTGTATTCAAGGGTTCAAATTTATCACTCAAAGAGGTGAAATATTTTGACAGAATAGAAAAATAAGCTATGTTTCTTAATTAATTTGAAAAATAATGATATTGCTTTGAAAATTTAATACTTTTTTTTAAAAATTTTAATCCTGGTGGTTCAACTTTTAGGATTTCGAATTATTTGGTGTTATAGAACACCAAATAATTCGAACTTATATTATACTGTAACGTTATACTGTAAATTATAATTATACTGTATGCTTTAAATATTGTACTGTATACTGTATTTATATATATTTATACTGTATTCTTTAGAAGTTATGGGAGAGGAAGAATGAATTATTCGAATACTTGTCTACATTACAGCATTAGGAAAAGAAATAAAACATCAAATGACGCGTTTAAATAAATGTCTGGACTTAATTGTGTTTGCAAGAGAAAGTTTAAATGACGCAGATAATTTTCCGGTCACAAAACGTTTAAGTGTGTAATATTTAGCTAATAAAGGTCAGATTTTTTTGTGTTTAGTATTTCCTCAATGCACATGTAACGTTAAAAATAAGAAACAATTTTTTTAAAAAAATACCGCGCATTAATTCGGAAACCTTTAATGATGAGAAAAATTTGATGAATTCCATTTGTCCTGGTCACCCTATTTTCGAAAGAAAATGTAAAAAATAAAGCTGGTTTTCTATTAATCATTTGAGGCTATTTCATTCTTCCCAAGCCGTTTACCACACACGTTGTAGTTTTCGACCTATGTACCCAAATGACTTTGCTTATGCAGAGTATTTACAAAATATGAAAAAAAAAAATCTAATTTTTCTTTTGAAGGCTTTTAGACTGTGACTAACTATTGAGCAAATCGGGAAAGATAAATGAAAGGTTTTTTTGTTCATGAACTGTAAACTTTTCGAAATGTAAACTATTTTGTAAGTGAAAAATAGTTTTACATTATTAGTTTTAAAATTAACGTTTTCTTCAATAAACTCACTCTATAAGAAAAATGAGACAATCATAGATGTTTATACTTACCACTTTTTGAGTCAAAATATAACGTATTGCAAAGTCATAGAATATTCTAATTTCATTTTTTAAGTGTTTAACGTTCCTTATGCTTTGTTTTTAGCTCTAATAGTGTCCTTTTTTATTTCTTTCTTCTCAGCCAATATACGTATCAGATTAAATGAAAATATTACTCTTTACTTCTGTAAATCCTTTTTTTCTCCCGTACACTGGTGATGTTAATTGGAACACGGCTCGGTAGTCTATTATAGAAGTATTTGTCTGTTAAATTTCAATTCAAATGGCGGGGAGGTATTTTGCTAAACCGATTTCACCTGCTTCAGCCGGGGCACTGTGTAATCTCAGCTCCTGCTGTAAACGTTGTCTGACACGCAGTGTTATCTCTTAACGAGTTTTCGATGTAGATTTCTTGATATAACTTTCTTTAATGACCCATGTAAGTGTACCAGTTTCCTGTTAGTATAGAAAAGGAGATAAAATGCTTTACTTAGCTTCGATATAGTTGTGAGGCTTTTATAGACAATGATGAACTAGAGTTAAGAGGAGGATGAAGGAAGAGAGACTGAGCCTGTCTGACGATAAACGCATAAATTAAGCTCACGAGCATATGATATATTTGTATCAGAGCATGTACAAGTCTGATGTAACGTGGTCTGTATTTTGTTAATGATTTCTGTACTTTTTTAAGGGATTTCATTTTCCTTTGTTTGAAAATCGTAAATTCCGTTATCAGGACAAAATTTCAAAAACATTGAATGAATATATATATATATATATATATATATATATATATATATATATATATATATATATATATATATATATATATATATATAAACAAGACGAATTAAGCTATTCATCTCTCTCTTTTTAACAAAGAATTTAACTTAATTTAAAATTGAATTTTAAAAAAGAGAAAAATTTAATATTTTCTCTTAAAAAAAAAGAAAATATTCAACTAAATACTGATTACTTAAATCAGTAATCAGTTTTTAATTCAATATTTTCTGCACAAACTACGTATATCATTCGGAAAAGAACTGACTATGTATATATATATATATATATATATATATATATATATATATATATATATATATATATAGATAGATAGATAGATAGATAGATAATACATATATACATACAAAAGAGGTAAGCAACGATAAGTAATCCCACGTTAATAACCCGCGGTAGTTTCGTTAGAAGAGACTACTTGAAATTTTTTTTTTTTTTACTTTTCATCTTGTTTTCCTTCTGCTCGAACAAACCTGCGCCATTATTATTATACCACGACATTGCTATATAGTTATTTGCTGTCAGAATTTTTAATGTAACGCTCAGTAGTCAGAATTCGTTTGAAAATGTTCTTTTGGTTTGAAATGCTGTTCTGGCGTGCAAAGAACATCTTTGATTTCATACGCGATTATACGAACTCATATTTGCCGAGATCAACCATGTAAGCTAAACAGCTAAATGGTGGAGTATTTTATAGACAAGAAATTCGAACCCATAAAGTAACTATTCCAAAACATTAGGCTACAGTTCCAGTAAGTTTATATAATTTTTAAAATTATAACAGCGCCTTAAAATATTTAATTGCACGTTTTAGCTAATTTAAGTTTTATCAATATGTTGTGTTATTTGAAGTTTTTTCGCATACAGCGGTTAAAATAAATGTACTTTCCTCTTAAATGTAGTATCTTAATGTTGAAAATCAGTTGACATTGTCCTAAAAATGTCCATGGTCAATCGTACCGCTTAAGACAAATGCTAATATTGAAATACATATGGATATATACTGTTATCATCATACACTACGACTATTGTGTGTTAGATTTGATTTTATTCAAATGAGAGGAATAAAAGCATGAGGAATAAGTTCTTTAATTTCAAAAGTGTAGCCATACATTTCCACGATTCTTGATGTTGTAATCAAACTTCAATTTTCCATTAGTCCCGGTATACTCGGGTCTAGCGGCCCCCGAATGTTGAGGGTCCCCTCAAATTAATTTTTTTTAAATTTTACCTCTTTTGATAGCAATTTTTTTATAAATCCTTTCAAATTTGATTGATTGGTTCATCATATGTATAGTTCATAGGTATGTTATAGTGTATATAAGGGATTAATAAGTTTTTCTGGTTGCATTGTATTGGGGTTTTAATGATGCAGTTAATATATGTTGTATTGCTTTTTGTTACTTGATAATGTTCTACGCTTCAAATAGCCAATTCTTGGTAAAATGTTACTTTCACAATGATTCATAATTATTTTTTTGTGTCTCAAATTTTGAAATTTTACGTCCACATCAGTGTAAGCCCCCCCCCCCCAATTCCGAGTTGTGCCTTTAGTCAAGAATTTTCTAAATCGGGCCTTGGTTTTAATATTTCAATTGCACCACTAATCATTCTCAAACTGAATGAATTTTACAATGCAATTAATAAGAGGGCTGAAAACTTTTTTTTTCATACGTAACTTCTAGAACTGAAAAATTATTTTGAATACTTTACTTGAATATGACAAACAAATATCTTAAAACTTTATTTTATAAAATCAAGTAAAGCAAGAAGTAGAATAAATAAATCTTAACCTTCAAATTTAACTTTTTCTTATGAGACTGCCTTTCATTGTTTATAGGTCCCTTTTTGTCACAGGTGTCTTTCACAGTTCATGAGTTGGGTTCGTAAATTTCGCATAAAAAATATCGAAATTTTGCAAAAAAAAAAAAATTACAATATATAAAGTTTCGCATTTATTCGCATATATATATATATATATATATATATATATATATATATATATGCGAATATACATATATATATGCGATCTCTTTTACGAAATTTACTTATTGCTAAAGACTTAAGGAAGAGAATGTGGAGGCTACTACGATGTTAGCTTTTAACTAAGAATTTTGATACTTACTTAACCTAGTAAGTAAAATTGTGATTTTTTTTAATAAATGCGAAATATATATATATATATATATATATATATATATATATATATATATATATATATATATATATATATATATATATATATATATATATATATATATATATATATATATATATATATATATCGCATATATTGAAAAAATCACAATTTTACTTACTAGGTTAAGTAAGTATCAAAATTCTTAGTTAAAAGCTAACATCGTATATATATATATATTTCGCATTTATTAAAAAAATCCCAATTTTACTTACTAGGTTAAGTAAGTATCAAAATTCTTAGTTAAAAGCTAACATCGTAGTAGCCTCCACATTCTCTTCCTTAAGTCTTTAGCAATAAGTAAATTTCGTAAAAGAGATCTTTCAGTTAAAGACCGTGGATGGTCTTAGATAAGCAGTTATGGTAATAAATTATTACTATTATTACCTAATTTCGCTTAAAGAGTCGTTTATCACCGAATTTTCGCCAAAAAGGAGTAAAAGAATAATTTTCGCATTTTTTTTCGCTGATATCGGTAAATTTCGCATTTATTCGCATCTATTTGATAAACACGAAAATTACGTATTAACTTATTCTAAAGGTCATTTTTGACTGTACATTCATGAGAGATGATTTTGATTCTCGGACACTTACGTTATGTATGATTTGCCGACCTAATTTTACTATTGTGCAGAGATCACTTATCAGAAATTTTTTGTAAATGAATGCTGTCAACCATTTAATCTTAAATATGCTCGGACAGACTGAAATCGTGCTTGATTTTTTTTTTTTTTTTTTTTTTTTTTTTTTCGGCATATCCGCTTTCATTAACAGATTCCTTCGCATTATTTAACATTGAGACGAACGTAGAATTAAGATTCCTATGCATTAGCTGTTGAGTCACGTGTTGGCCACCCTGTCCTCAACATACATGCTCAATTCAATTAATCATAATTTTTTTTTCCCCTTCCCAGATTAACATTAATAATTTCCATTTTCGACATCGTTTTCCTTGTCGGGATATTGCAGCATAATGATTATCTTAAAAAATTTACTTTTTGGGCTGCAATGTTATTCATAAGCTTGAGGTCAGGGTCTACACTATGGTGTTAAGAGACCGTGAAGTTTGAAAGTTATAGGTACGACTTTCAAAAAACGCGGGGTCAATTGATTCGTTTACTGGCTTGTGTTATAAAAAATATTCGTAATTTTTGTTGTTTAATTTTCTTTTATTCGGTAAACAATATTCTGATTGTGTGTGCAAACAAATGCTTGTGACTTAATATTTTTTTTTCTTTCTTTTTATTAGGTAAGACCTTTAGACTTCTTTCCGCTATTCATTTGTTTGGTTCTTTTGTGTGAGGTAAGTAATGTTTGGAAAGTTTATTTGAAACTAAGTGTGTGCGTATTTTCAATAAAGATTTTAAACAAGCATTGATATAACGTCACGTGCATTATTAAGGCGGTGACAGGCAAAATCAGATAAAAATTCAAATTTTTAATTTTTTTTCTATTTTGAAGGATTAATATTTAGATGTAATTTAAAAGATAAGAATCGGAGATCCTGAGAGAGAAAAAAATTTAAATTAAAATGAATGTTGACCTCTGTTCTTGTAGACGTTATAAAACTCAAGGCGACTAAAACTTTAGATTTTATTTGCGTTTCACTCTCGACTGTTAGAACTTTTATAAAAGCACTGAATATCCATGCGTATGAATTCTCAATGTCTATTTGACATTCACTTTCTCACCAGTAATTATCACTTCATAAGCTCTTATATAATATACTAGCTGAATACCCGTTCCTCGCTACGGAGTACATTCAAATTAAATACAACGGTCAATGTATGTAATTAATTTCTATGTTTAATATCCATGAAACATACTAATTTGAATTAAATTCTTAAAAAACTTCCATCTCAATTAGTCTAGATGTTAAATTTTATCTTTTACCGTATTTTAATGATTTTTGTTGTCAATTTATTTCGTTGTTATGCACGTGATGCAAAATTAATTTAAAGTATCACACAAAGAAAAGAAACCACGTGATCAGCATTTAATAAATTAAATTCTAAAAATGAATCTTTAAAAATTCACCAAAAATCAGAAAATGGAGGTAAAGATTCGAAAAATATTCAATTTTAAAGGAATTTTTATGATCTTTCTCGTGATATAAATTTTATAGCCCTCAGATTATTATTTTGAATGAAAACTTTTAAAAATGTTACAAAAACAACTTAAAAATTTAATTTAAAAAAATCTAAGACGAATTTTTCAAAAATCTGTCTTAGTGCAGCCCTACAATATAAGATGAATCGCCATGCAAAATTTCAGCCCTTTAGGTCCAGCGGTTTGGTCTGTGCGTTATCTGTCAGTCAGTTACGGAACTGTTTTATATATATATATAGATAATATTTAAAAAAAGCTGTGTGTGTATGTGAATATATGGGATTATGCTATGTATATATCTGTGGCTTGGTTCCAAAAGAGCCAATGTCAAAATTGTTAGTTTCGAGAAAAGGCATTCAAAGATATTGAACATTTTGCTGAATGTTATATCTTTCTTATACTACGCATCACATTATTATTATTTACTTGTTCTTTGTTATTGCAAAAAACATTATTTTTATGATATAAAGCATTTTCATCTGTTACTATTTTATATAAAACATATGCCTTTGGCCCTTTTTGGATCTAAAGTTACTGCATCTTAAATGACATTGGCTGTTATTATAATGGAAATATAGACTCTTTCTGTTTGTTATTTGACATTGACCTTTTTAGAATTAAAGATTTACTAAAATGGAAACTTTTGGTATAAATAACTCAAAATCGGAAAAAAATGACATTGGCCGTCTTAGAACCAAGCCACCGATATAATACTATTTAAAATCAGAATGGTTGCATGATTAGAAAAAAAAAACTTTAAAAGACTTGTTCACAATTTAGGAAAAAGTAAAAAAAAGAACTTTTTTTTCTTTTCTTTAAATAAATTGGAAAATCGCTCAGAATGAGAATTAGGTAAATTCTTGAGACCTCAGGGACTACTACTAATTCCCAAGGGACATGCTTTCACATTTCAAGCATGCGATTTTTCATTTAAAAATTCAATATTATGATCAAAACAAATATTAAACTTGAAACATTACAATGCGCCAAAACCTCCTAAATTTGATTAATAAAATCTATAGTTTTTTTTTCCAACTCAAACTTTATTTTGTTGTCTAGAAAAAAGGAGCTAGAAAAATTTAACAAGATTAACACAGTCACGATTTTCATTGCATCAATGTGAGTTAACATAAAAGATGTGATTGTCAATCTTCAGTTTTAGATAAGTTTGATTAGGAAGATATTATAGATTTACACCTTCTTTATTGTTGATATGATCAAAAATCCTTAGATTTTCCATGACATTAACAAAGATTGTGATATATCCAATACACTGCATCTAAACCCGATAAAGTTTTAACGTTCAAAAACTGTTACGTTACCTGCAGTGTTATGTAAAACTCGAGATATGGTATACATTTTGACTTTTTATGATTTAAAGGACCTCTAATGGAGATTGTCTTTTTCTAATTATATCTTATTTTTTCTCCTTCCTTCTCTGCAGAAGTAGAAGTTAACACCGTAAATTTCGATCTATTTTGATACAGGACTCTTTCATGGTACATTCTTGATAAGATCAAAAATCCTTAGATTTTCAATGGCATTAACAAAGGTAGTAGATACATCCAATGCACTGCATCTAAACACGATAATTATGAAGTTTTAACGTTCAAAACCTACGCAGTGTTATGTAAAACTCGAGATATGGCATACATTTTGACTTTTTATGATTTAAAGGACCTCTAATGGAGATTATCTGTTTCTAATTATATCTTATTTTTTCTCCTGCCTTCTCTGCAGAAGTAGAAGTTAACACCGTAAATTTCGATCTATTTTGATACAGGACTCTTTGATGGTAAATTCTTCACTTTGCATTTCAAGCATAGTTTTTTTCTAATTTTTTTTTCTGTCACGGGCATGAGAAATTTCCTTTTAATCTAAAACCTGTTATTTCATTCAATTACATACCTCGGAAAATGCCAAAAAACGGACCCGAGATAAAGCATTCGCCGTTTTCTCTTTAACTCTAACCTGTTCCTAAAGAATGATCGACAAAAATTCTCACCATGATTACCGTGTTTTTCCATGCCGCAGTTCGTTAAAATGCTTTCCTTCGGTCAATTTTTCTTATTGTATATATTTCTTCACGGCTTGAAGATGCCGATATGGTTACTGTTTTTTTTTTTCCTTTTCTAAATGCAAACAAGTGATGCTGGTGAAAAATCTGCTGTGATGAGTTTGTTGTTTCTCGTAATCCCAATTCATCCCTATTATATTGACTGTCAGAGATATTTATCTTTTTTAAAACTCTATATAATGATTAAATGGAAAGTACGTGCAGTATCAGGAGATGTAATGATGCGATGTGTTTAATCTTGTGTGATGCACTGTAATTTTGAACGGTCTATTTGGAAGAAATATCCACTGCTTTGGCAGTAAAATTTTCATGCATGAGTCTTTTCAGATGTCAAGAAGGATTTGTCTCTTGTGAATTGTGCTACTAAGATCGACTCTGCTTCACCACAAACGGACAAAATTACATTGGTTTCTTCTAAAATTGCACCCCATTTCCGTTCCTTTCCTGTCCATTGCATAGCATTTTATTGAAGACTCTATTACAAACGTTGGAAAATGACAGCTATAAAAGAAGAATCTGAAGGTAAAGCCCATGTGCATAAATGTGTTTGAACCCACTTTGTTTAAACTGAAGGCATGATTTGTCTATATTTATTGGTTATTCAATTAACTTTTCGAAGCAGCGTCATGTATTGGTCAATGTTGCTAAAGTATACCACTTTTTTCCTCCCTCCCAAAAAATTCTTCATAATTCTGTTAGTTTTCGTATAGTCTCTGCTTTTGTGCTTGAGTCAACATCCAGTGAAATACTAATGTTTAAAATATTCCATGACTTTTTAATTTCCCTATATTTTTCATTTGATATTGATGTTCGTATTCAGATGGCAGACATAGGTGGTAATTACAGGCGGGCATTTGATTTCCACCGTACCTATTTATCAAAGCAGTTAGCGTTTAAATTAACATGCAGGGTGTCTTTCGAGTGGGTAGATTAAGATAGAACACGCATAGACTGCTGGGATAAATTACCACTGTCTAAAGAAAGGGTTAAAATGGCCACCTGACAGCACTGATAAGTTAAAATGCTTAGATTATATATATATATGTATATATATATATATATATATATATATATATATATATATATATATATATATATATATATATATATATATATATATATAAAACAGTTCCGTAACTGACTCATTCATTCACTGACTGACTGACTGACATACAACGCACAGACCAAACCGCTGGACCTAAAGGGCTGAAATTTTGCATGGCGATTCTTCTAATAGTGTAGGGGTGCACTAAGAAAGATTTTTCAAAAATTCTTCTTAGATTTTTTTAAAATTAAATTTTTAAGCTGTTTTTTAAACTTTTTTTACGTTTGCATTTAAAATAATACATTGAGGGTTATAAAATTTATATCACGAGAAAGATCATAAAAATTCCTTCAAAATGAAATTTTTTTCGAATTTTTACCTCCATTTCCTGATTTTTGGTGAATTTTTAAAGATTAATTTTTAGAATTTAATTTATTAAATGCCGATCACGTGATTTCTTTTTCTGGTACTTTCAATAAATTTATCGTCACGTGCGTAACAACTAAATAGAAAAAAAAATATTTTTTTCTCTTTCTAATGCAGCAG
>OU015498.1:36360069-36392569 GCA_907164885.2 Dolomedes plantarius
TTTAAAGAAAAAATGTTTTTAGGGCATTGGTCCACCATTTGGTCTTAATATAATTGTAATGTATGACGGACTCAATGAATTTCAGAGGGAGGGGGGGGGGGCAGTCACTGCTCCGCCACTGGATGCATTTCACCGACAAATTTATAGCAGATTTTTAAATTTTTTAAAAATGATCGTTACAAGCAGTTTAAAGTTGAAGTATACAAATGAGGCCATTTTATAAAATATAAAGTTTTAACATAAAATTTTTCACAAAAGTAACAACAAGTAGAATTAGTTCTGTACTCAGTGTAGTAGATAATAGCCAGGGTAAAAACATTAAGTTACATTTAAAAAACAAAGTACAAATCAAATAATCCATTTACAATTAAAAATTATAGAAAACTTTTGAGAAAATTGGTTTTTTCCCGCTTTTTCAAACTGTGAAACTGAAGATTCCGAGTATGTCTTTAGCCTTAACATAGTTTTTAACAATGATATGATCCATAGCAAAAATTCGATGCTATGTTTTTTTTTTTCTCGTTTTATTTGTGTTATAGTTTGTTTTCTCATTGTATAACTTTTGAATACTACTAAAACATCAATTCTATTGTTGTTCAATTTAAAAAAATCATAATATTTCATATTTTTAGGACCGCCAGGCAGTTAATGCGCGGAGGAGGGCTCTAACTGAATTCAGTCAGCCCCCCCTCCCCCCCCCAAAAAAAAAGAAAAAAAGTTAGAAGCATGCTACGCCTATGCATAGGGATGATCCTTGATTTACGATAGGTTTTTGTCCCGATTAACCTATTTTATCATAAGTCGAATATGCATTTATTTTATCAAATAATTGAACATCTAATCTAAATACACTTAGAGCGTTCATATTACCTTACAATATGAGGAAATCATGGAAAGCATCTGCTATAATACTATTAGGCATTGAATTTTTCATATAATTTATCGGAATAGTACAATGAAGGTGAAAAACAGAATGGTTATAGGTACAGATCATTAACGTACAAATTCTCCACCGATACACAATCACACCTAATGTTCCTCGGCCTGATGAAGAACTATTAATTAGTTCAGAACTGGTTGCCACCCTTTTATTTTTTATTATTGATAGTAACAAGCTGTGTGTTCCAGCTATTTGTAGGATTAATTGCCTATCTACTTACCCAAAGCCTTAAAAACATTTCGGCGTAATTTTTCAATTTTTTGAACTATCCTCAAAATGCGTTAAAGCTGACATCAAATATTAGAAATGCCAACGTGTCCTGTGTTTATTTAAAAAAATTTTTCTGCAATTCCTGTACTTATTCTGCGATTCAGGGAATTAAAAAGCGACTCTTTACTTTCAAATTGCATCTCTTTAGTTAACTCAAAATGCATCACCGCGCTACATTCCCACACCAAATATTTATCGATGTAAAACATTAAATTTATCCTCAACACACCAGAGCTGGAACAGCTCATCAGACTATTAAAGGCCTGGAAGTATTCACGGAAAAAAAACACGCACACCCCAATAAGCGAATCATTAATAAAATACGCCTAAACTTTTGAAAATCCTAAACCTATTTGTTTATTATACAAAAAAAAAAAAGAAAAAAAAAATTAAAATAGAAATAATAAGGCCGGAAAAAAAAAAACTCGAAACACCCTTCAAACAAATTCTTCATTATCTTCCTCTCTCACTCTCTCTAATTGCTCAGCGACATTTAACTTATTTTTCCCGTTTCTCTCTCAGATTTCCACAAGCGAAAAAGATAAGTTAGTTTATGGCTTAAAATAATGCGGGGCCCCCTTATGTATATGCAGCAAGGAAGGAGAAGGGAAAAGCACAAAAAAAAAAAAAGCTGATTTCATCGACATCGATTTATAATTTGTCGGTCTGAGACAAGCAACACGTATTAACGACCAACTCCCGAGTGATGATCTATTATACGTCAATTGGGACTTTAATTGAAACAAATTCTCATCAAGTTGCAGCCCGCAGAAAACTTACCGTCCAAGGAGCCTCCGTGTTATATTTCATCGTCCATTAAGTTATTACTTGGGGTTGTTTGGGTGCCAGGGTTTCCTTGATTAGAAGCTTCAAAAACTGATCGAGAATAATGGTTTGGGGTGGTTATGTAGCCTGTTTTTCGTTAGTGGGGATAAAAAAGTTATTACTCTTCCATGCACGCCCCCCCCTCCCTCCCCCCCTCGACTCCCGGGTTTAATTTAAACGTTTTTTGAAGGAAACGGAACAAACTAATTTTTTATGTAGTTAATTTGTGAAAACGCGAGGACAATAATTCATATCTGGTACGTGAATATTTCGGAAGCAGGGCTACTTTACTCTCTGAGGGGGGTGCGCCTGTTTTTCTGAAGAATCCAGATTGAAAACGAGTGGATGAATGGAGATGTATAAAAAATTGGGGCTGTCGAGACTGAAGTTTAAAAAAGAAGTGATTCGACCATAAACCGAATCAGTCTTTTTTTTTTTTTTTTTTTTTTTTTTTTTTAAAGATAAATAGATTGATTTCAGGTAAGTTTTTTTATAAGAAAAAAAATATTTTTTTTTAGTGCTAGTTTGTGTTTTTGACTGCAGTATTTTATTTTTTCAAATGTATAGTTACTGGATCTTGTGGTAGCCGATCTTATAAAAATATTGACACAAAGATTAATGTGACTATTTATTTACTTTTTTTTTTCTCAGGGTGGTGTTTACTTTGTTAGCGTCAGAGTAAAGAAACTTATAAAGCGTTAGTGTACAAAGTTAGAGCATTTTTAATTTTTTTTTTTAAACTTCTTAAGGATGCATTTCAAAGCCTGGAAGTATGATAAAATAATTGGAGATATCTAGATAAGTTTAAAAAGATGCCTTTGGACCTTTGAAGCTGAAAGATTTTTTCTGTTTATGGTTTCTTTTCGTTGATTTTTTCTTCATATGAACGATAAAAATCGGCTGAATTGAGTAGTTTCATGAAATGTGTCCTCACTAATTCCAAACAGTTATTAAAGTACTACCTGAAAACCCGTACTTCACTACGGAGTACATTCAAATTAAATACAACTGTCAATGTATGCAATTAATGCCAGAAATATGTATATATATATATATATATATATATATATATATATATATATATATATATAAATACAACGATCAATGTATGCAATTGATGTAAAAAAAGGGAAGAAATATATTTATAAAAAAATCGTAACGGATATTTTTATAGACAAAATAATGTAGAAGAAAATATTCAATTTAAATCGAATAGAACATACTAAAGAATATACTAAAGAAGTACAGTTAATATAGTACGGTTTGAAGAACATTTCTTTTGCTGTTTGTTAATATCTTTTTGGATATTGACCAATCGTCTGCCGCATTAGCAAGAATTTTTTTTGTCTATTTCGTTGTTATGCACGTGACGCGAAATTAAAAGAAAAGAAACCATGTGATCAGCATTTAATAAATTAAATTCTAAAAATTAATCTTTAAAATTCACCAAAAATCAGAAACTGGAGGTAAAGATTCGGAAAAAATTTCATTTTAAAGGAATTTTTACGATCTTTCTTGTGATATAAATTTTATAACCCTCGGATTATTATTTTAAATGCAAACTTTAAAGAATGTTACAAAAACAGCTTAAAAATTTAATTAAAAAAAGCTAAACTTACGAAGTGTTCTGTTTAAAATCTCTTTGTTTTTTACCGCTTATAAAGCCCGTTTTGTAAATAGAAAATAAACAGACATTCTTAATGTGTTTAAATTCAAAACTCATCTATTCGGTTTAAATTTTGAATATTTGTGAAACGTATGGGAATCCCTCCATAAATTTTAGGAAAATGAGATCTGTATGCAGTTAAATAGAGATTTTAATCAAAAGATTTAGTAAAAGACTAAAGGGCAATACAATCATAATTTGCTGAATTAGAATATTAATACAAAAAAAATTTTGAATTATAGTGGTGTGCATTTTAAAACGTTGAAGGAAAGGACTATTTCTAAGGGCAATTTTTCTATCATCTCTCCATTTATTCGTAATTTTGATAGTTGTACATACCTACAGATTTTGAACAATTTCTTGAATAATCGTATATCTGTCATGTGTAAAAAAATCTTATTTTAAATTTTACTCTCAGCTGAGTTGCATTGCATATTATGTTAAGACATTATTTTTAACGCAGGATTACGTTCCTCCATAACGGTCCGCCGGAAAGCACAATTTATGACGCTAAAACCGTCGTCGCGAGTTATAAATCAAGAGTGGCAGAGTAGACATTTGTGACTTATTTTTCTTACCATCGACCTATTCTGCATAGGGTTATCTCTCATCCTTCTCTTCGTGTGTTGGAATTTTATTGTAAAAAAAAAGGTAAGCAGTGATAAGAAATCCTACGTTAATAACCCGCGGTAGTTTCGTTAGAAGTGACTACCTGAATTTTTTTTTTTTTTTCAAGCAGCAAGAAGTTTGTCCTGAGAATATTTGCCCATCCATACCGCGGTTTTGTTGGCTACGTTATTACAGGGGAACTCCATATAGGGTGACAAACACTGCTGCCTATAAAGGGACAACGCATGAGCGTCCAGGTCTTAACTGGAACCTCGCAACGCTGACCCCCTATACGGTGTGAGCTGCAAATCTAAAAAATATATTAACATAATTGATTCTTGATATATAAGAGATGGTAATACGAATTTTTTCTTTATACATGCATACATATATATATATATATATATATATATATATAATATATATAATAGATGGTAAAGTAATATTGTAATAACTATAAAAGGATTTGTGATACCTTTAAGTGTTTCACTTTCATTTGATGCGACTTCAGAAACAAAATGGCTTCTTATTCGATCTTCAGGAAGAAGAGCAATTGATACTGGTAAATTTAACAATGAAATTTAAATTTTGTTATTTTTTTTCTCTGTCTCTCACTTTCTTGGTTTTTAGATAAAAATACATGTAATATCATTTTGCATATTTGCAGTTGTAGGTGAGTGAGTGTTTTTGTTCCCTCATTTACATAAGGAGACACGTTAATGCGTTTAAAATTTTATAATATGCATCAAAAAGTTTTTAAAAAAATTTCATAAATTACTAAAACAAGTGAGGTGCCCTCATTCACAAAAAAAGAAGTAACAGTTATTTCTTGAATAAAATTCACTAAACGCTTTGTCAAATTCCGAGTTGTCGTTTTGAGCGAAACACAAACCTTGCCCCTGCAAATAGTTTAAAGCGAGCCAGATTATTGGTAGTTACACTTTTATTATTTCATTGATCTTTCGCCCCAGAAAACAATAAAAACGATTTATGCCATTTTAAATCTGATTGCATCCCATCGGCATAAAGATTCAATTTGCGCGATACGGCTTTGAAAAATAGCGCTCTCCCTGTCTTCTTTTCGTTGCTTGTATAATTAAGGCGTTTAATTACAATACAGATAAATACTCCCCCATTCTTATATTTGCCTCTTTGTGTTTTCTCTTCAACAATATTAAATAGCCCGACATCATGTGACTGCAGATGGCGAAACGCAAAGCTATTACTTTCTGAGGCCTAGGTGCTCGAAATTAATGCCCAACTCATAATTTTAACGGAACGGAATAATTGCAGTGGATAAAAATGACGTAATAAATCAAGGAAAACTAAGCGTCACTCATGCCGAAAAATTAATCTCTTGTCGGTGATAATTAAAACAAAACGCAGTGGCCGGGGCAAAAATTGAGAAGATCAATTTTCGCAGTGCTTCGGTTTTAACCCCTCTGATTTCCTCTCTTGCTCCCCCCCCCCCCCTTCCCCACGCTTCTAAATATCGCCGCCACTGTAATTGAAAGACGTTAGATTTAATGAATACTTCGATTACGTATTCCGTCCGACCGCGGTTTAAACTCTAAGCAGCGCTTAGCAACTGTAAGTAAATGATTACCGTTTCACAAATGAGCAGTTTAGAATAATAAGCAACGTAGGAAGTTAATCCAGCTTTATTGATCCCAGCTTTCCATGCGACGTCGAAGTATGATATTTGTATTTACTAGCCGCAAACCGCCACACTATCATCGCTCAAGGCATTTTCAATCTTTGAAATTAAATTCCTTGAAAAGAAGTTCGATACTTGTGTTGCCAAATGTTTAAGTGGAATAACGTCGGCAGACGATTTTAACTATAGCTCGTTGAGCAAAAATTAAAATGCTAATGGTTTTAAATTCAGCCGTCGTTGATTGTGTTTGGTGTTATTCTGTCTTTGCGACAAGTATTTTTAAATTGATTCTTTATTCACTTCAATTCATTTCCCGATAAATTTAATATTCATTAGAGTATTAATAATGATCTTTTTTAACTTTCTTTTTTTTCTTAGTCGGAGGTTATTTTCATTTTTATGTCTAGATCCGCTAATGAGGTAAAAATTATTTCCATTGTTCAAAATAACTGATAAAGTGGAATATGTTAGATTCCAGAGAACTGCTTAAGATATTTGCATTGGACTAAAATTTTAAGTTTTGTGATTGGCTTCAATATTTTAATTATGATAATATAACTTCAGTGCAACAAAATCAATTCCCTAAGAACACATGCTAAATTAGTTGGTTGTTACACGTAGAAAGTCATTTAAAATGACTGAATCTCTGTACACCAGTCATGTTGCATATACTATTTCAATATTTAAATTCGGGACGTTTAAATATTGTCTTAATTAAAATGAGCTTAGATTTTTTTAAAAAATCACTGCTTCCTTAGAAAACTTCATCACGGACGTTGTATTATTACCTCTTCCTTGCGATAAGCTCCTTTAAAAACGAATCTTTCGCAATAAATTATTTTCACATTAAACGGCTAGTTGCCGAACACAGTGAAATATTAGGCGCAATAGATTTTTATTCCTCAATGTAAAAACTTATTGGTGTTTGATAAAAATTAGATTTTTAGTTACTTCATTGCATATTTTTAGGTAATGAAGATTCGAAAGAAAATTTCAGCTCCTTTCCATCCGTTGGTATCACCTATTCCTTCACATGACTGTTGAAAGTACGCTAAAAGAAATTATGTGAAAATATTGTCAAAAATTAGTTATGATCCATCAAGTGTATTTATTAACCCTTAAAAACGATCTGAAAGAAGAAAAAAAAGGTTAAAAGGGGTGTAAAATTTTAAAAGAATCCCGAAGATTAGAATTATGAGTATCATTTGCGTGGAAATTGTTTACAGAATATTTTTGTGAGGTGAATCGAGTAGTATCCTTTCTGTTTTTATATTTTTTTAATGTGAGGATAAATTATGCGCTAACTTTCCTATGATAATGGATTTTTGTGAACAATAACATAAGGATAAATGTTGGAAAGAAAAGTTTTTCGACTTTTGTAAACGTAGAAAGAATGTTGTATTAGCTTTTTTCTTTTTACTTTGGATTAAAATATATCCTATCTCGATATTAGACGTGATGCTATTTAATAGAGAAGTCAGTCTTGCATTTATTTTTGTTAAATGAAAGCACTTTCTCTTTTATAAAGAACTCCCAAGGAAAACCACCCAATTTATGATTATAACAGTCTGCCTCCCTTATAAACGTCTACTCACCACAGCCTGACGATGTTTGGCTTTGGGAGCAGATTTTTCTACTGCAGCCTCGCTATACTAAACGTGTTGCCTGAGCCAACAAGACGTAAAGGAGCTTCTTTCACAAGGCTCAGAATTTCTGAAAGTGGATATAATTGTTTAAGGTGACAGCTATTTGAAAATTAATAATTAGAACTGGTATTTAACTTTAAGATTTTGGATATTATCTATACTTATATATAAAGAGAGAGCTATTTTGTACGTGGAGGGTAATCTTCAGAACCACTGTACCTATTTGAAAAATTCTTTCACTGTTTGAAAGGTACATTATTCCAGATGGACATTGGCTATATATTATGTATATCTGATCAGTAGAAATAAAGTTAGGGGCTTAATCCTAACAATCTCCATTGTCTCTGCTACTGTCTTCTACCGCTTTTTGTTCCGAAGATTTCAATGATCCTTATCGTGGTGCTATCGCGGTGGGCTTCTGTTCTGACGCTAGCGGTTCGAACCTAGCCGTTCTCCGGCACGCCTTTTTCTTTTAAAAAATTTATTTTAATTATCAACGAACATAAAATTAATTTAAGGTAATATTTAGGTTATTATTAAGGTAAAAAAAGATTTACAATTTATTGGCTATCAACTTTAAATTTATTGGTATAATATTTTGTTCAACCCGGACAAAGTCGGGACGGGCCGATAGTATAATATAAAGTAGACAGCATTCTTTTATATCTGTGTTTGCAGTGAAAAGAGTGTCAAGTCCAAAATCGTAGTTTTGAGAAAAGTGGGATTGAAAAAAAAAAGGCTTTTGTAAAGTCAGTTTTTTTAGTTTAATTTTTAATTATTTTTTTAAAGTAAAATTTTCTAATTTTATTTTTGTTGAGTAAAGAGTGTTAAGACCTTGATTGAGACATAACCCCTTTAACACTGACATGTTTGTGTTTTGTTTCACATATCCCAAATTTTTCCTGATGAATAAAAATATTTAGGAGTGGAATTGGACTTAGCTTTCTGTAACCTGCAGTAGCCCTTGATTTTTCAAACATGCCTGCTTTGATAACTCATTTTATCTCATTTTGGACTTAACACCCTTTGCACAGTAAACACAGATATTAGAGTATACAAAAAACAAAGTGTGTTCATAATTTATATTTAAAATAAAACTTTACGATCTTTTCTTTCTTTAAATTTTCGTATTATATCGAAGAAGTTCTTTCAGTGCAAAATTAAAATTTATGTATTATTTGTCAATATATTTAGTCTAATCCTGAGGCATTGAGTATATATCCCTGATGAGTACATTTCCTTTATACATAGGAACTCCTATCAGGCATTAGCATTTGCAGTAGTTTATTTTATTTAGTCTCAGGAGTAAATTAGTATTTTTCCTCTCTAGCCCTTATTTCAAATTAATTAATTTACTTTTTATTTGCTTCATAATTTGATTTGACCGACTTAAATTAGCATATGAAATATCCATTAGAATATCAGATTTTATTCTTAAAATATATCGGATCCAAATATCGAGATAATCAACAATTCCGTCACTGAGATCGAATTCTATTAAAAATGTAATCATTTCGTTGCCAGATGCTGAAATCTGAGATTGCACCATGACATTAGCTGTGGCTCATCAAACGAAAATCGAATCATGTAGTGACAAATTATGCTATCGTTTTGTTTTTATGTTTGCATACGTGTACAAAAAATAAAACTATCTGATTGTATCGAGCGATGATTTTGCATTTTTTAGAACAGGCCTGATATGAAAATGATTTATTCTGTTATGGATATGATTTTTGCATGTTTTGGACTCCAAATTTTAGTTAGGGATTTTACTAGTCGAAATGCATGTCAAAAATTCTGTTATTTTAAATAGTCAACACTGCGTCCGCAAGACTCGAAGCGTTAACTGTTTAAATTAGTTAGGAGCCTTATTAATTATTACGAGTGACCAAATCCTCGAACAACTCTTTTCGAAAAAGAAAAGAAAAAAGGATTTAGTGGTTAAAAACAAGTATAATTTTTACTAAACACAATTTTGATCGATTATTTATCTGCTCTAAAGTTAATGGTAGTTTAATGGTGTTTTAAGAATAAGGTTTAAAAGTGACTGTTAAACCATCGAATCTGTAAAAATTTCGTGTAAAAAGTTTTAAGTTTATTTGAATAGATATATCTTTTCTTCTAAGAGAACATAATATTAAAGGAATGAACTGAGGTAAGCTATGCAAATGCACCTAGTCGAATACTTTTAAATCTATTTTTCTTTGTTCAAAAGTTATACTACTTACGTGCACAGTAAGATACGTTATATTTTAGAATGGTTCATTTTTTGTGAGGAGGGGAGGGGGGGGGACAGTCTCACGGAATTAAATCTTATTTTAATATTTTTTTTTCACAGCTGTGTGGTTAAGAAATAAAAATTTCTGTGAATTTGTTTTAAAATATTTTACTGCATAGAAGCTATATATTCTTATTTTAAAATATCTCAAAGTTTAGTTATTAATTTGCATTTTATTATTTAGTTTACTTTTGAGACCCGGCTATGTTGATTTCCTCCCTGTAAAATGTAGATTAGAATTAAGTTAAGCGAATTAATCAGTTAATAAGGGGTTTCTAAACACTTTCGGAGTGCGCATATTAATTCTTAAAGAATGCACAGTCGAACCCCGTTATAACGAACTTCAAGGGACCAAAGGTTTTGTTCGCTTTATCCGGTGGTTCGCCATATCCGAACCGTTAAGAAAAAAAGTTAGAGTTCACAAAATGTATAACTAATTAGTTGCAATGAGTATTCAATAATGATGTATTAAAAAAATGATAAAATATATTAAAAATGATCATTAATGAATTAAATCGCCTAAAATCGATTACATTAAACTGACGCAATACTAGTAATTAAATTACGTGCAATAGAAAAACTGCGGACCAAAATTTTCGTCCGTTATAGCCGTGAGTTCGTTATATACCGGGTTCGCTATAACGGGGTTTGACTGTAGTATTAATAATTATAATTTTAAATTGATATCTTAAAACTGTGTCCTTTATACACCTATATTACGAGTTATTACACTGCACACTGCACCAGATGGGGCACGTGATAGCTGCTAAGGGCCTACAGGATGATACCTCCATCGACAGTGGCCAAGGGGACCCTGCCCCCTCCTCAAAGAAATAGAAATTGCATTATGAATATTGAATTTGCATTATAAATATTTTTATCCATTCAACCTCGCACCCCCCCCCCCCTCCACAAGATAAAAACCTTGTTGAGCCACTGCTTACCGGTATTACGCGTTATTAGCTGACTCTAGAGATGTAAATGATATGTTGTAGAGATGTAAATGATGTGTAGAGATGTAAAAAAAATTGTTTTGAAGATATTATATGATTATTTTTCTCTCTTATTGAAATGTAAATTAGGATTATAGTACAGTTTCTTTTGCTTCAAAATCTTATTTCCGAGGGTGTTTTAAGTTTTCATCGTTTTAAATTTTCTTGAAATTCATTTTAAACAATTTCTACATTTTTTAATATTATTGAATTTTTTTGTCTAAAATTAGTGGTTATTTTCCTTATCTATTCCTTTCTTTGGGTACTATTAATAATTCTTCGACAAACATCGCTCGCACTCTCGCAATTAATATGTTTACGAATCCATATGCAAGAAAGAATCAAAGATAAAGAACGCTCTAAATTTTCATTCAGGGTGTTTTTTCTTTTTAATGTTTAAATTTTTAATTAATTTAAAATTGTTAAGTTTTAATGTCCCGTAACTAATAATTAGTTTTCTCCCTATTACGTACTAACTAAATATATACAGCTTTTGAAAATTCCTTCAGCACCGCGGCAAACTTGCAGGCGTTATTTATTAAACCCGCAGATTAAAGTTCGGTATCGCATCACGCCACTTTTATGATTGCGGTAAATAATTTTTGATAGATCATGCTCACTTTTAATGAACGCATTATGTTTCTCTCCCTCCTGCGTATATAAATAATGCTGAAAGCGAAATTAAAATCATTCCATAACCTTGACAAGCATCGTCAACGGAACAACACACTTTTCATCTTCCATAAAAGAGCTAATGTTTGGAATTCAATAAACGAGAAATGGATTCACTGTGTTGCCAGAATGTTCCTGCTTCGACTAATTTCAAACAAATTCTCGTCTGCTAAAAACTGAATAGATTCAGAAATCAAATGGAAGCTAGAATTTTTGGGGAATTCATTTTGATGCTTCTGATATACGCGTATATGCTCGCTTTCCTTTATTCGCATGGGGGAGGGGGGAAGGATTTTAGAAGGATTAAAGATTCAGTCAACTGGCCTGTTATGACAAACTAATTTCGGAAGAAGAGAAGCAATTTTGAAGTGGCGGGGGAACAACTTTCGGCTTGGCAGTCGCGTTGTCCCGGCAGATGGCGCTGCTGCGGGAGAGAGAGAACGAAATTGTTTTCAAGGAAGTAGTGGAGGGTTAATATCTGCAGATAGGGAGCGGGAATTCATTCATAGCATGTTTGACGATCTACAATGACGAGCCGCGGATGAATTTTCGAAAAATTATTTCCCTTTGACGCTCATTCCGGTCTCTGGATTTAGTCGACAATCATGTGACATGAACACCAGGCGTGGTTCTTTTATGACATTATTGCTATCTCTCTCCTCTTTGCGTCTACAAATTTATGTTGTTTCTCGCAGTTTTCTGTTAAGTTTGCAAGCTTTGCCTCGATACGTACACGAGTCTCACTTTTCATCTTGGGCTCCCTTATGAAAAGCCTCGCTTTTATTTTGTGCCCTGAATAATTACAACCGAAAATATCCGGCGTTCCAATGAACTTCACTTAGAATACGAAAGTCTCGGTTTATTGCGAAAATTCTGTTTGTTTGAACTTAATTTCGAGAAAATGGCTCTTACATTTCAGCTTTCGATATTGCAGTTGTATATTACTCTTAAACTTTAAATGAATCATTATGGGCAACGATTCGTAGTCTTTTCGTGAATAATTACAGAAATTACGTCTTATCCCCCCCCCCGCTTGATATCTTTGCTATATCAGATATTTCAATAAACGTAATTGGAAAAAAAAATTTAATTAAACGTAATGAAAAATTGAAAAACTGAAGTGAAGGAAATCAGTTCCAAAATGAAGTACATATATATCCCAAATGTAATAGATTAAAACAAAACAAAAACTATCACAATTTAATGCAAAATACCACCAAAGCGTTCTCTCCATTTCAAATATAAAAAAAGCGTTTAATTTTGCTCATTTTAGTTTATTATTTTACATAGGTCTAAGTTCGTCTCCGTGACAGAGGAAGAACACATTCCCCATTCCCATTATGAGCGGTCCATTATAACAATAAGATGGAAAACTTTTTTTATTTCGGTTTAAATTTTTCACTAGAAATGGATGTAAATTATGGTTATTCGGGTGATTTAATGGTTAAGTCAATGCCGGTATTGTTCGAGGCATGTAAAACCAGTCCTGTCTGCGCGGATTTAAAGAAACATTAAATCCGTCGGTCTTTGAGTCCACCCATTACGAGAAAGAGATACTAATTTTAAAGTGTGCTCCTCCCATCCTATCCATTATTGTTGTTACTTGGCAGGCTGATCTCGCATTGCGTTGCCAAAATTTAAATTAACCCAAATAAGCGTAGTCGACATTTCGACTCAAGGTAGCTGGGAGTTTATTTGAGCAAAATTTCACTGGAGCTTTCAATATGACTATCAATGGCGGCTCCAATCAAGAGAAATTGGGGGAGGGGGGGACGGCGTCGGCTCTTAGGGTTATATATATATATATATATATATATCTATATATATAAAACAGTTCCGTAACTGACTCATTCATTCATTCATTCATTCATTCACTGACTGACTGACATACAACGCACAGACCAAACCGCTGGACCTAAAGGGCTGAAATTTTGCATGGCGATTCTTCTAATAGTGTAGGGGTGCACTAAGAAAGATTTTTCAAAAATTCTTCTTAGATTTTTTTAAATTAAATTTTTAAGCTGTTTTTTAAACTTTTTTTACGTTTGCATTTAAAATAATACATTGAGGGTTATAAAATTTATATCACGAGAAAGATCATAAAATTTCCTTTAAAATGAAATCTTTTTCGAATCTTTACCTCCATTTCCTGATTTTTGGTGAATTTTTAAAGATTAATTTTTAGAATTTAATTTATTAAATGCTGATCACGTGATTTCTTTTTCTGGTACTTTAAATAAATTTATCGTCACGTGCATAACAACTAAATAAACAAAAAATATTTTTTTCCCTTGCTAATGCGGCAGACGATTGGACATTATCCAAAAAAATATTAAAATACAGTAAAAGAAATGTTCTAAAAACTGTACTATATTAACTGTACTATATTCTTTAGTATTCTTTATATTAGATTTAATTTTAATATTTTCTTCTACATTATTTTGTCTATAAAATTATCCTTTACGATTTTCTTATAAATATACATATATATATATTTTACATCAATTGTATACATTGATCGTCGTATTTATCATATAATATATATTTATATTTGGCACGAATTGCATACATTGACCGTTGTATTTAATTTGAATGTACTCCGTAGCGAAGTACGGGTTTTCAGCTAGTATATATATATATATATATATAAAAGAAATAAACATCCTCTCATTTTAAATTTAAACTCATTTACTATTAACACTACAATTATATAATTTTAGGCTATGAAAAAAATACGTATATAAATTTTTATATAAATATATATATAAATTTTTATGTATGTAAATATATATATATATATATATAAATTTTTGGGTATATAAATATATAATTTTTTTTTTTTGGGGGGGGGGCAATTGTCCCTACTGCTCCCCCCTTGGAGCCGCCATTGATGACTATTGAAACTGAATCGGTCTTGATGCATTTTTAAAATTTTTTTTACTCTACCCCAGTTTGAAGAATATTAAATTTCTTTTTTAAATACAGTTAAATCAAACAATTATTTTGACTATAATGAGTAAAACGAAATTATATCAACCTGAAGAAAATATTGCAGTTGTTTCTGTATAGTCAAACTATTTTTAAACCCTCAAAGCCAAGGATTCCAAACCTGATTACGTTTGGAATGAGATTGAAACTCGGGGCACCCTTGTTAGAATTATATATATATTTTTTCAATTTTAATGTAGGATTACGTTCCTCCATAACGGTCCCCCGGAAAGAAAAATTTCAGACGCTAAAACGGTATATACATAACACATACATACATATATACATACAAAAAAGGTAAACAGCGATAGGTAATCCTACGTTTATAACCCGCGGTAGTTTCGTTAGAAGAGACGACCTGAACTTTTGAGATATTAAACCACAGCGGAACATATATCAGGAATATGTCGAATTTATGTTCAAATAAATACTAACTCCATCACTGATTTTATTCATTCATTGAAAATAAAAGGAATTAACAAGATTAAGTAACAAACTTAATATTTACTTTAAGTAGGCCTTACTGATTTTTTTTTTGTCTATCTCCATAAATCTCGCGACACACCGGTTGAGAATCATTGCTCCAAGCGTTTGAAACATTTTTTTTTTATCTGTACCCTCCTTTCAGCTGGTAAAAAGCGTTCCTGACCAGTCTGAAGTTTGGTATTCAAAATTGTCTAGTTTGGTCAAAATTGTAATTCCTGAGAGAGTTTTGAACAATAAATAAATAATCTGCCACAAACCCTTTTCAAGTTGAAAGCATGCAACGGAAAAATTCAGCAGATTTGAGCGTTTTTGATAATAATCAGATCTTTTTTAGATAGTACAATTTCGGGGTGAGAGTTGCTGAAGTTTTCCTCAAGGAGCATCTCAAATTGAGAGATGCTGTAATACTGAATGTCGATTTTAATTTTTTTAATGATGATCAAAGAAAAGTTCTATTTTTATTTCCTATTACAATTTGAAGTGGAGATTGTTGAAAGTTCCCCGAAGAAACTGTCATTGACAATACTAAAAAGTGAAATAACATTGATAAAGTGTTTCCTTTACCGTTCCTAAAAGGGTGTCTTCTTTCTAAAATAAAGTCATACGGGTGTTATTCAACTCTCCCCCCCCCCCCCCCGAAAAAAAAAGAATTGAGGCCGGGGGGGCATGAGGTAGGATGACGTCTTGTCTGACAGGTTTTACTTCTGAGGGACCTTAGGTAGTGATGCGACATCGATGTCGATGTTTTCGAAACATCGATGTTTTGATAAAAACATCGATGTTTTAAACATCAATTTATTGAAGCCGATGTTTTTTTAACATCGATGTTTTGTGCTCGATGTTTTACGTTGTCTCGATGTTTTTTTTTTAATGAAAAAGTACCGTAATAAAAAAAATTTACCTTTAGCATAATTTTCACACTCAGTAAATGTACGTCTGAATTCTGAAAAGGACGAATACAATAGGGGGAATGATTCCTTAGCAAACAGACAAATGGCAATTAACAACCAATGAACCAATCAGAGCGCTTGGAATGTTCCTGACACTCCAGAACCTTCCATGGGGTTTTATTTTACAAATAGTATATACACGAGTGCATCCATTTAAGTTTTTGTTTTGTTCTGGTTTTATATAAGTTGACGTTAATATTATTAGTAAGATGCCTCCCAAAAGTACCGTTTGGGAATATTTTTACAAAACCACAGACAAATTGGCGAAATGCAATATTTGCCTTAAGTCCCTCAAAACTTCTGGCAATACCACGAATTTATCTGGACATTTGAAGGCAAAACATGGCGGTATTTACAACGAGAATTTTGAGTCATCAATGTAGCCCAAAGCAACCAAGTTTTTGTCATTTGTGCCTGCCGAATCAGAGAGTAAAATTAAATCACCCCTCCCCCCATGACTAACGGAAGTAACATTAATGTTAGAGATTACTAAACCAGTTTTAAAAAATGGATGTTAAAAAACATCGATGTTTAAAAACATCGATGGTTTTTGGGCGATGTTTTATTAGCATCGATGTTTTAATATTGAATATCGATGTTTCAAAACATCGATGTTTTGTTATCGATGTCACATCACTAACCTTAGGTGCCTATATGTTGGGCCACATGCCTCCGAATTTTGAATCCACTAAAAAAACTTTTTAAAAGAAAAAAACGCCAAGCTTCAAAACAGAAATTATGACTAAAAAATGGTGTGATATCAAATATCCAAGCTTATTAAGTTCTGGTACTTAATTTCCTAATCACGAATTTTTTACATCTAAGTGAAGTGGTTAAGCATGACTTGTTGATAGAAACCCTTCTTCCCTAGACCAAACTCATCATTAAGTTCACTAGCTGATAAGATTCTTTTTCTTTTTGTTTTAATTTTGTATGATGCTTGGTTCATTCAGAATTTTATAATTTGCGCACACTGCTTTAACATGGGAAGTATAGGAGACAGAGGTGCAGAGTATATAAGCAGTAAGCGGTCTGACGAATTTTTGTACTTAGCGCGTTTATTCATTTGGCTTGGCTTGGCTTGGCGTTGCAGGTCGACCGCCCTGCTTGATGCAAGAGATGAACATAAGTTTATAACTATTTTAAATTATTCGAGAATCAGATAAAAAATTTAATTACAATGTATATTTTAAAATCGTTTAAAATAGGTTAGCCTGCCAGTATGAATGCAAATCAACCAAGAGGTCAAATTTTCAAAATCGTAAGTTGCATGGGCGGTCGTATGCTTGTTTAAAGATTGTTCGAATATTACGAATGGTTTTGATCATGCATAGAAATTTGCGCTGAAAATGTAATAAAACAGATTTAGCATTCGATATTCCCTTCTCGAATTTCATTCTATATTTTCTTTCATTTAATACCATTGCTTTTTCCCCCTTAGGCTAAGAAAGGAATAAATGGGGTCGCATATTGATCTATATTTGACGTAAATTGCGAAACAATGCGGATGAGTCCTTTTCAGAATTAGAGGCAAGGGTTGAGTCTTGCGCGGAAACTTTCCGCAAAGCTCCCCACATTAATTTTTTCCTCCTAGATTCCAAATGTTTCAAATAAACAAAATACCCCTAGAAATATATTTGAGGGGAAAAAAATCAAAAAGCCGAATATGCAAACTGTAATCTGATTTCTCAACCCCCTACCTTTTAAGATTTTTTTTTAAAAATATATTTTTCTGTCACTGTGAATGTTATGAGATTTAAGTCCAGAGTCTTACGCGTTCCGGGGTCCTTATTACCGTGAAATTCCAATTTTTAAATTTTTCTTTTTTTTTTTATCTGGGAAAAAATTTGAATTATTATTTATCTTCCTTCCTTTCACTGTTCGAAGAATTTAAATACGCGGCGGAACAAATAATAATATATATATGAAAAAAATATTCAGCCACTGCCTCACCCCCCCCCCCTCCCCCATCTTCGTGCTCTTTTTTATATTTTTATGTTATTTTCATTATTTTTTTGCAGATGCGAGGGGCCTCGGCAAAATCTATTGATTGATTCAAATCTGCTGTCATTTTGGCTGTTAGCGAGAGTTGGGGAATCACAGATAGCGCTGGGGATTTTTGCGCGCAATCAGAAATGGCTCTTACTCATTTGCATGCAAAGATTCCGAACGCGCAGGTGCCACTGCCGAACGTTTTCTGGCAAGGGAAAGGAGGTGGTGGTGGAATAACGAAACGCGGGGCACCTATATCTCTTTAAGTTATCCCTTGGTTTTTCTTTTCTTCCTTTATTTATTGCCAGTTCTTTTGACTTTTCCTTGATTCAATTTCCTTTCATTTGTTGGATTTCTGTCATTATTAGAGCCTCGACTTTTCGTCCGTGGCTGAAAACAGTTAAAAGTATTAATGTTATACTTTTTTTTTTTGTTGTTGTTGTTGTTTCCTAACTGTTGCCAGAAAAAAAATGAAATTATTATGGGATATATGCTTTCCGACAAAAAGTATCGTTTCTTTCAAGTGAAGCAGGTCGTTGTTATTATATCATTGTAAATTTTTAAAATCGTCTGGTGATGTTTTATCTTAGATTTCATTTGTAATAATATGGAAACTGTTAAATATGCTTGCAAATTTAGAATACTTAATTAGAATATGTTTTGTAACAAAAAAAAAAACTCTTTTTTTCTTTTCTTTCAAACTTTGTCTTCTGGATATTGACCACGTGATTGTTGCAAAGTTAATGAAAAATTCACGCTCAATAAAAAGCCTCTTCCCTGTCAAAGAATTATTCCTGCTCTGTGACAAGCGTTCTTTTATTTTATAAAACGTACTTCATTCGCAGTGGATTTGAACCTGCGATTTGAAAGCGTTTACTTCTTTATTGCAAAGTTTCGAATGATCCATTTCAAGATCATATCAGTGCTATATTCGATCTTCCGTGAGGTGATGTTACACTTAAAATTTTTGAAATCAGCGCTATTAGAAGTGTTAACTCAAGGAATGTCGTTCTTCCTAAAACAATTGATTGTAACGTTATAATAGTTTTTATGCCGTTAGTTTTGATTTTTTGTTTACAGATTTGAACGTATACTACTGTGACCTTTCTTAAATTCTCTGAAAAAATTATGTTCTGAAAGTGTAAGCGTTTTTATGTTTGTGTTGATTAAAAAAAAATGTACGCAGATAATCCGAATTACATAATATAAAATAAATTGTAGGGTTTAGGCAAGTAAATGGTAAACACACAGTATTTATACCGATTATTCAGTTTTATTTGACTGACTGTATGAATAACTTGAGTCATAGAGTAAAATTTGAACTCCGGTTTTGTATTGGCCCGTTATTTTCCAGGTCCACGATGTCTTCAAGGCATAAATCGGTTCTGTGTTTGCGTTTATCGGCAGATTTTTTTATTTCGTGTTCTTCAGCATTGTAGCCACAGAAATATATAGCCCTGAAGCTATTTTAGAAGAAGATGGGTTAAGTGGAAAGGAGGTTTGAATTGAAATAACAATCATTGTATTTTTAAGGAGTTTAAAGCAAAACTGCATTATTTTAGATCGGTTTGGGCGAGTAATTTTTTCAAAATTTCAAAAAATTTTGTGTTTTAAGCTGGGAATATCAAAATATGGATGAGTTTTGTTTGTTTCTTTTAGTATATCGATGTTAAATATTTAGTGGTTTAGCGGTTCTAACTAGAGAACATTTATGTATGGATTATATAGTTTTTAATGTATTTATCTAAAATATTTTTGATTAAAGGAGGAGGGAAGTCATGGAAAAGAATTGATCCTCATGTAACAAGGGTAGTTTCGTTAGTAAAATGCTGTCTTTGAGGTGGAGGATGCAAGTTCTCCCAACTGTTGTGATAAACTATTAAGGGTCACATAAGAAATAATTATCATGGGGTGTGCGGGTGGGGAATTCAGCATCACTGAGAAATTTAACGCAAATTAGTAAGTTAAAGTAAATGCAAGCCAACAATCTGTGTTATTTCTTAACCCCTTAGAAGGGCGCCGTTTACACAGTGCCAACGCCTAAATCTAGTCTTTATTTTTCACTTGCATTCAATGTATTCCTGTTAAATGAACAGAAAAATGGCTAGTACTGCCATCTGTTATCAGTTTAAAGAAGTAAAAACATTTTCAACTTTAATTGGAAAATTTTTCAAGATTCTTAGGTAAAAAAAAAAAAAATCGGGAACAAAATCTGCACCGTACAAACGGTGGAAGTTGTCGCTCCTGAAAGGGTTAAAGAAAAACAAAATTTCAGGTAGTCTCTTCTAATGAAACTACCGCGGGTTATTAACGTAGGATTACTTATCGTTGCTTACCTCGTTTTTTACAATAAAATTCCTACATAAGAAGAGAAGGATGAGTGATAACCCTATGCAGAATAGGTCGATGGTAAGAAAAATAAGTTACATATGTCAGAAAATCGGGGGTAATGTGTCGTGTCAATGTCAAGTCAATAAATGAGTTTCCCAGTGTACTCGGCTAGTTGGACGGAACCATATCTAAATTAAAGTGATGTTTCGGGAAATCGAATGCCTTTTCGTTGCGTTTTGCGTCTATATTAAAATCCCCCGTCATGATGATCGGCACATTGGCGTCAATATCAAATTCTTCATCTATAAGTAAACTTGATTCGTAAGAAAAAGGGATAAAGTATGAAGGGAGAAAAAGGGATAAAAAAAAGCACCTTTTAGAAATAATATTCTGCCACTCTTGATTTATAACTCGCGACAACGTTTGAAATTTTGCTTTACCGCGGACCGTTATGGAGGAACGTAAGCCTGCGTTAAAAAGGGCGAAGATGTGAAGGAATTCATTGAAACAAACACTTCTTCAAATCGCAGGAGTAATTCAGTTGGTAGATTACGGGCTCGAGATTGGGAGACTCAGGTTCGAATCCCGTTCCTGGTTAGCCGTTGTTGCCTGTCAATTTGCTTTAGAAACGTGCATCCAGGCCCTGATTTTCCATTAGGCCTAGTAGGCCCGGGCCTAGGGGCCCCCGAATATTGGGGGCCCCTAAAAATTTTAATTTTAAAAGCAAAAAAAAGAAAAAATTCCCAAATGAATTTTTTTTTAATTTTACCTTTTTTAATAGCATTTTTTTATATATCCTTTCAAATTTGATTGATTGATTGATCATATGTATAGTTATATGTATAGTTCATCATATGTATGTTATAGTGTATATAAGGGATTAATAAGTTTTTCTGGTTGCATTGTATTGGTGTTTTAATGATGAAGTTAATATGTTGTATTGCTTTTTGTTATTTGATAATGCTCTAGGCTTCTATGCTTCAAATAGCAAATTCTTGGTAAAATGGTACTTTCACAATGATTCATATTTATTTTTTGTGTGTGTCAATTTTGGAAATTTTACGCCCACATCAGTGTTAGGGGGCCCCCATCCCGAGTTGTGCCTATAGTCAAGAATTTTCGAAATCGGGTCCTGCGTGCATCATATATCACGTGCATTTAAAGTATGTATTGAAGTTCTTTTTTATCTGATGACGTTCACAAATTTTCGGAATGGATATGAATTTAACTATGTAAAACAATTATACTTGGATTTATCTGTCTGCTATGTCCGTCATGGGCCTCGCGTCACTTTGTAAAAGGATTCACCCGCGTACGCCTTTTTTTTCCCCCACATACAGTCTATTTGTACGAAACCTGTCCATCCGCCAAGGCAGCCATTAATTTGGCATCTCACTTTCTGTCACTCTGGATCCAAATAGAGAGAAAAAGAAAGGAAAAGGAGGACTCGTTTTTAAAGTCCACCGCATCAAAATATTCGTGGGAATGAGACCAATGCATTGTCTCCGCCGGGCGACTTATTAGAATCGCTGTTTTCTAGTGGCCGTACATGCCACTCAAGAATTTCTGGAAAAGATCTATAGTCCAAGAGACTTGTCTGTAACGGCAATTTCGGGAGGTCAAGTGGTTACTGTGGAATTTCGTGGTCGTTTCACCTCAGACAGCTTGGAAAAATCGAGGAATAAATAAGTAGCGTGTGTTATCGGGGTCTAGTGAAGTGTGTACTGATGGAGGTGTATACATACTGTCATATATTTAAGGTCGGGAAAATAGATAAAATGTTGTACCTTTGAAATTTATCTTTGCTGCGGTTGGAAAATTTATTCTTTTATGTGCGAGTGAATATCTGACTGTGTATTATTGTTAAAAAGGGAATTTTCAGTTTCCCCGACTCCATAAATGAATGCGTTGTGTGCATGTATGCTTATTTGCGCAGAATAATTGATGTATATTTTATGCATATAGATTTTTTTACATTTCATGTGTATTTATGATTTTCTGAGCTAGACACGCGGGCAGAAAAATCTTTCAGAAAAAATGGTTGATTTTGGGGTGGATACATTATTGTAAGAAACAGGTTCTTATTATATTGAGGTTTTTTTTGATAATATAGTGTTATTTCATATAAAAGCATAAATTTCGGAGAATCTTTATTGCTATGTCCGTGTTTTGACACATAATATGACTTTATATAATTCTTTCTGATGTCAAATGTTCGTTTTTTTTTCGTGTGTTCCTTAAATACTTTAATAGTTTTTATCATATATCAGAGCTATACAAACTTTTTTTTTTGCCTATAGAATCAATGAAGAAAATTTTATCAATCTCTTAACGAAATCTTTTCATTGAAATGAATTAAGTTTAAATTGGTTATGCAGACATAGAGCAAAAACAATTTGAGTCGAAAAACTCAAGAATTACACAGATCTGTGGTCCGACTTGAAAAAAAAATTTTCTAACTGGAAATGAGTTAGTAAGCGCAAATTTCTTGCATTGTTGTATATAGCATAAATATTGTTTCAGACTGGTAAAATTGATAAGAGCGAAATTAATCTGTTTTGGCTCTTTGAAACTATTTTTGTGTGATAATTATGTGCCTATTTCATGCTTTATAATTCATTTCGAAGTAAATGCAGCCTCCAGGTTGTGAATGCCGTTTTAATAGCTGGTGTTAAGTCTGTCCGATATTCAACTGCATATGCGTGAAGGGAAGGCTTATATTAAAACTCACTTACAGTCAGTTAATTCCGAGCGGTTAATTCTATGTATAACAGTGAAAATTAAAAAAAATATGATCTAGTAACGGAGTGAAAGAAAAAAATGTTTCACGAAGTAAATGCTTCATATCAGTAGTTGACAGGTGCCTTCTACTCTATAAGGGCCTGTTCACATAGAATCCATTAGCGTCAGCGTTACTCGTATTAACATATTTTAAACCAATCACAGGCCTTAACAATTTCGTTGCAAATCGTTTGGAGGTTTGTAATTGATTAAATATATTTCATTACGAGTAACGCTGACGCTGACGGATTCTATGTGAATAGGCCCCTAGTCTTATTGTATGCTTTCAAATGATTTTTTAAACATTTTGATTAAAATCTGAAAAGGAAAAACTACAAGATTATATTGAAATAAAAATCAAGTAAAGTTACTGTTGGTTGCGTTCTATTGTTAATATTTATACGCATCGATTTGACAATTACATTTGTTTTAAAGATAGTTGTTTGGAAGGTATGTTATTAGTCTCCAATTTCGGTGCGAAAATCTTTATGTGCGCTATTTGCTGAAGGATCAACATCCCCGTTGAATAAAACGGCAGCCATTAACAAAACCTGATTCAGAAAATGGCGCTATAGTTCTCTGCCGATTGGGTATTTTTCTTAATCTGAAGTCTATCCCATTCGCTGGCACCTAATCTACACGCCAGTGCTATCGGACGACGTAATAGGAGACATGTTCCTGCAGCCATTTTTTCCGGCCACCTCTAATTAATAAACGATATGAATGCCTCTCTGCGCTTTGAAAAATCCTACAAGCGCCGTATTTTCATACTTTCCTTCCTCTCCGTTGCGAGGGATTACAAGTCCGTTCGGGCTGGGCCATAAACTAGGCCCGATGGCCTGCCGCTGTCAAGGGGGGCCTTTTGCCCGGCTTAAAGGCCCGTCTCGGGAAGACGTGAGAAGGATGGATATGGTCGGTTTTCCGAGACTGCCAGTTGCGTAAAAGTTCGCTTTCTTCCTCGATGGAACGGTCTGGATATAGCGGAATGGCCTGGCTCCATTCTTTTCTTCGGGGTAATGTAGCAAGATATATGGCCGAGGACGGGAGTTGCCTTTATGCCTCGGCGTTGAAGAAGTGTACGTCATAATAATAAAACGCAAGGGAAAGAAAGGCGCTCGATACGTTCTTATTTCGGTAATCCGTCCGTCCGTGGCTTAAAATTTTGATGCGCAGAGGGACGGGGGTTGCCTTTGAAATACGACTGTGCGATGCCCGCCAAAAATGTAATGTGGGGGTACATAACAGAGGATGTTTGGGTGTGTTTTATTGGGCAAGTATTGAGCAATCCCGTCTTTTGTGAGTTTTTTTCTCCTGTCTTTTCCATCAAAGACGTTTCTGTTGGGATGTAATATCTGAAATGTATTTTCGAAATGATGCACATATATATAAATACCTCTGAATATCTATGAAATCGTATGGTATAAGTTTGGAAAGTTGACAGTTGATTCAACAATATATATATATATATATATATATATATGTGTGTGTGTGTGTGTGTGTGTGTGTGTGTGTGTATATATATGTATATATATATATATATGTGTGTGTGTGTATATATATGTATATATATATATATATATGTGTGTGTGTGTATATATATATATATATATATATATGTGTGTATATATATATATATATATATGTACCGGGTGGTTATAATTAAACTTCCTCTATAAACGGCATCCTACAGCGCACACGGGTGAACGGAATGCAACGAAATTTTGTATATGGGCTATGCACGAGATGCGCTCACGGAATTTCGAAAAAAAAAAAAACCAGTTCCAAAATGCGTCAAAATTTTAATATACATATATATATATATATATATATATATATATATATATATATATATATATATATATATATATATATATATATATATATAGATACATATATACATACAAAAGGAGGTAAGCAACGATAAGTAATCCTACGTTAATTAGCCGTGGTAGTTTCGCTAGAAGGGACTATCTGAAATTTTTTTTATCGTTCTGGAAAAGTATGACTTTATGTATGATATAAGCTGTAAATTCCAAGTTTAAATTTTTAATCATGCCTCAAGCATTCTTTTCTAAATCCTCAAATAATATTATTCCCAAAATTATTTAGAACTCAATAATCGTCCATATTCTGCCCCTTATTAAATGAAATCAAAACCTCCTGTAACGATTTATAGCTTATCTGTTGAATATTTTAGCAACATTCTTTTCTAGAATCTGAAAGAATACTTCATTATGCGCAATCTTGGCTGTTGGGAATTGCGAATTCAAATTTTGAATTGTTCTCAATCTATTTTCATAAAACCGCGAGTAGAATTCAAGCTACATCTTATCTCAAGATTGTTTAGAGCTTCTTAATGGTTCATATCGTTTCTCATTAAATGTATATACAGCATTCTGAGCTCCCACGGCCTTTTTTACCATTTCTACTGAATATTTTTACAAAACTTCTTTTTAGATTCCGAAAGAGTACTCCATTATGTATAATTTTAGCTGCGAGAAGTTCGAATTTTTAATCGTTCTTTATCTGTTTTTATAAAACGTTTGTGCCATGTCGTATTCAAAGTTTTTACTCGTCTATATTATCTCTCATTAAATATCTATATAGCATCCGAAGATTCTGAAAGACATTTAGATTCTGAAAAAAGCTTTTTTGCTACTTATTATACTAACTGTAAATTATAATTCAAATTGATGAAAATTTTTTCCCGGGAAGTTGTCTTTAAAGTTGCATAAATACAGTCGAACCTCCATATATCGAAGTAGCAAATTGCCGGAAAAAAATTCGATATATAGAAATTTCGATATATAGAATTGAGCTTAGTCTTATCATAATTCTCCTAAAAAAAAAAACTAAAGCTAATTTTCGTATACGAAACTCCATTTCTAATTTATATTCGAATCTTATTAAATGAAAGTTAACTAAAAAATGAATTAATATGAAAGATTTATTGAGCACTACATACCTTTAAAAAAAAATAATCCCGACAGTGGTTACAATGATCACAGTTACATTCTTTAAAAAAAAAAACTACGAATATCTTGCTGAACAGCCAGTTTTTCGGAAAGTTCAAAGGAATGTTCGTATTTATTCAGTCCACTAAAAACTTAATCAGGGACATTTTCCGCGAATTGAAGTCCACGACATATTGTTTCAAATGCCAAAAATTGGTAGATTTTATTCTAAAGTGGAATAAAATCTCCCAATTTGTCTTGAAAAAATTTCGATATATAGAGATTTTTTCGATATATAGAAACAATTTTTCTATGTAATGAACATGGAGATTTGCTAAGAGTTCGATATATAGACAATTTCGATATGTGGAAGTTCGATATATGGAGGTTCGACTGTATATATCTCTTGTTCTGTTTTTTCACGGAAGCATCCTGTGTGGGTCGCGCCGTGATTAATTTCTCTTTGAAACATGCAGTTGCAGACTGTAGTCACTTTGAAATCTGCGAACTTCCCCGTTTTATTGTTGGCAGAAATATTTGACTTGAGCGCTTCGTAGTTTAGAAATGAATCGCTGTTAGATCTAATTGTGACAAGACAGCTTGCGCATATTAACCTCAAAATCCAATGACGTTAGTACAGATGCCTCCTCATGGTATCGGTCAATGATACTAAACTTGCACACACTCGTGGGAACTTCCTCAATGGACGGGGATAAAACGGGACACGTTTCGAGCTTGACCCTTGCCACCTACGAAAAGGAGTGGTTTCCTACAGAAAAGTAACTTCGAAATTTCTTCGCACACTAGGTTTGACTAGATAAGTGACCCCAGCAGAAAGACAAATTTGCATAATTTAGAATTTATTTAAATTAATTATTATTGGTTGTGCTTACGGGTTGTCGTAAAAATGTTATTCAAAGAAAGCGGAAAAACTGTCTAAAAATATTATCTTATATCAGGAAAATGTCGATTGATGAATGCCTTTTCAAGTCTAAGGTTGAGATCAACTTTTGAGGGTCGGATTTCAATGGAGTCTTCAGAGCTTGAGAATTAGTTTAGATAATATTATAATGTTTCTGACGCTGCGAATATTCTGTCCTGCATGACTGAAATTTTAATCGTTTCCTTCTAACTATTTTTTTTTCAAATAGAAAAAAACTTCCCAATAAATTAGAAAAAGTTTGAAATGTTACGTGACTGAATCTGGTAAATCAAATTTTTATTTTGATGGTTGGTCTGTTTATTATGTTCTCTTCCGCGTTTTGTATGTGAAGAAAACAACAATTTTACTGAATTCGTCGAACAATTGCATCATTTAAGCGTGTCTTTATTCAGTTTCTTTTTGTCAAGATCGAGGAAGTTTGGGCGATACGCCTATCATATAAGTGTATCAAAACTGTACACACTGATACAACACGACCATGGTCGACCTGGAGTTGAAACATCAATGAAAGGATGAGTGATAGTGGTACAGCTGTATAGGCGCTTCCCGTTTTATGACATCTGCACAACATGGAGCTAATGATACCCACCCTGTACGGTTGGAAATAGGGACATGTTTGAAATAACTACCATGCCGATGTGAAAAAGGTGTCATTTTTTATTACAATGCTTTATTTATACTTTGGCCTTGAATATTTATTTTTTCGATGACGATGAATTTTTCCCCACCATTAATGTGTCTCGTATATTTGTCTTACGGTCTTTAATTTCTATTTTCAACGCTCAAGCCCCAATGTAACAGTGTTTGTCTGGAACTTTCCATAGTGAGATAGAGGGCGATGGGAGAAAGACTCATTTTTGAATGTCATTCTTGGTGTACTTCTAATAAGAGAATTATATTAATTTCTAATCATCTCGTTTAGAAGTCTAATTTCTGGGAAAAAAATGCTATTGCTTGATAACAAGATCTTCTCATAAATATGCTAGTATGTATGAACGAGAAAATAGCTGATATTTGACACCAAATATTATGTTTTTGATTTGAACAATTTTAAACGTGTAGAAAACAATCATGCCTCACTGAACTCGAGGTATTTTTCGCACACATACTTTTACGTTTGTAAAAGAAATTTCAGTCTATTTTTCGCTTTCAATGTAATCAATTTTCAACCACAATGAGTCACTAAAAAATACTATTTGATATACCAGGACTGTTTCGTAAACCTGCCCATAAACTTATATGGCGGCTCTGAAAAATAAGCATTTTTCTTCTCACTACATTTCAACTATAGCTATTCCTATCGTGCTGGGGGAATCCATCTAATAACTAACACCGAGACTAACAGTTTTGCACCGCCAAAGAGACAAGCATCAAAAATAAATAAGAGAATCTCCCTCTTTTAAATTCTAGAATTACATCTCCCGGCTGGCAACAAAACAAAAGTGCAGGCAGCAGTCGCTCTGTAAATTAGGCAAACTCCGAGCGAAACTTTAATCCGTAATTGCCACTTGTAAATAAATGACACCAATCCGTTTGGAATCAGCGTTTGTAGCAGCGGCGTTCGCTACCACCTCAGATAAGCCCCGGCGCGATTTATCCTCTATACGGGGATAACTAAGGCCTCGGTTTCCAATGCCTCAAGCTGTCAGCCTTATCGAGTACCGGGCTGTTTGGGCACAGGGTAATGACAAAACTCAATCACCCGGCCAAAGTAACTCAATTTCGATCCGTAATGTCAACCGTACGCTGCTGGTTAAAGTTTTGCTCTCTTAGTACCTTCAAGAGGTGAATAGAAACCCGAGGAGATTGTAAAATCCTGTTGTTTGTTTCGCAGTGACACTCCCAAAAAGTTTCATAAAAATGTTTGTACCAGCAGGTGTCTAATAGTCTATTTTAACGTTAGGGAGCTACATCTTTCATTACTTTTTAACTCTTTTTGTAAACCTCCAGTATTTTACTGTAGTATTTTTTAACAGTTAGCTGTACTTTCTCGATCAATAATAAATCTTAATTTCTCATTTGAACTTAATTTTCGTAATTTGATTAAATTGTTTCTCCTTTCGCTTTTGTCCTGAAGTGTTTGAAGCCTCGAAACTTCATTATAGTTCTGACGTGTGTTCAGTGAAATTAAATTTACTGAGTTGCTTTTCAGGTCACAGGCCCTTGTACGCACATGTTGCTATTATTTCTCATTGCACGGTGTTAATAATTTTATCTTCTCGGTGAATTTCTCGGCGAGTGATTCTTAAGGGTGCTTTGTACAAACCCTATTGGATTCGATCACCTCAGTGTTAACCTATGGAGAAAATTTGTCTACTATTTGCAGCTACATAAAGGCCGATAATCCAATAAAAATGGTATTTTCAGATAGCCTGAACTTTAATGTACCTTGCAACAGGATTCATTTTTTGAATTTCGTCCACCAAAGGAATTTATGAGCTTTAAAACACACTATACCAGATTTTCCCCAGAATAATTTAAATTTTAAAATCTTATTTGCATTTTTTTAAACAAAAAATACCCCAAGGAGTAAAATTTATTTCTCTATTATGGAGAACAATTTAAAAAAGAATCTTTCAATCCAAGTCGGCAAACCTTGGACACATTGTCTCAATAGGTTAACATTGAGGTGAGCGAATCCAATAGTGTTAGTACACATCAGCTTTAAGGGAAACTCACCTCTTTATTTGTACGTTCTGTTTTGCAGAAACGTTTATATGAGTGTGTGCCTTATGCATATCTGTACACATCAGTATGTGTATAACCTTAGTCATATACATTAAAAAAAATATCCTTGCCCTGATCCGTCTTTGCTACTTAAAATAAGACTGATACTTCCCGTACGTCTAACTTGATTGACATGTCAGGTAGTTTTTAATTTGACACGTATATCTTAAACAGTGCAAATGTTTAATTTACTTACCTTGCAAAGTGAGGCGACTGTATTAAGGTTCCCTACAGATCAGCCTCTCGTAAGAATCTGGCCTTATACAGCAAAATTTTTGCACAAATCTAGGCGACGTTTGAACGAGGGATAATTGCTCACGGGTTTAACAATTGATTGCCATGAAGTAAAAATCTTATTTTTTACTGCAGTGTTCTCGCAACTGGTTGAATGATATTACATCGAGCGATATACGATGGTGTAATTTTAAGGCTCACATAAATTTCCACCTTAAGCGAAAAATATATAGGTATTTGCAGTGTAAAGAGTGTCGAAGTCCAAAATCGTAGTTTTGAGAAAAACGGGATTACAAAAAAAAAAAAACGGCTTTATAAAATCAGTTTTTTTAAGTTTAATTTTTGATTTTTTTCTTTAAAGTTTTTCAATTTTATTTTTGTGGAATAAAGAGTGTTAAGCCCTTAATTAGGACATAACCCCTTTAATACTAACATGCTTGTGTTTTGTTTCCCGTATCCCAAATTTTCCCTGATGAATAAAAATATTTAGGAGTGGAATTGGACTTAGCTTTCTGTACCCTGCAATAGCCCTTGATTTTTCAAACACGCCTGGTTTGATAACTCAATTTAGTCTATTTTGGACTTAACACCCTTTGTACAGCAAACACAGATATGCATACAAATTCATACATAGTAGGGAGTATGTAAGTACTATCTACTTGGAGTATTCGCATTTGTCAGAATGCATTAAAAAAATATGAACGGACAGATTCAATATCCTGTTACTGTGATCTTCCTACTTTTACAATATTCATTAAACATCATTTGCTATCTTATTTTGCTTACATTCACTCGATCGATTTATTAAATGACGTCATTATAAATCATCAACATGAGACATTCATTCCTTTAGTATCCTTCAATCTTCCCGAGGAGTCCCCCAGGCAACGTTTCATTTTGCTTTATTTTATTTTGACCTTCTGGCAGTACTTCCATGCAAATGAGATCTTGGGAATTCCGTAGTTTATTATTCAACAAGATGCTTGTGTGTTTATTGGTTTATATTCCTGAGTGATGAAATGAGTGAAGCAACTGGAACGTACTCAGTTGACAATTTTACGTTTGTGGAATATTAAGCTACAAGAGAGCATATTAGCCGCTTATCTATGACTGGATTTAATATTTGGTTTCGACTTCTCTCTCTGGCAGTCGATATTGTGCTTTTCTCATCAGAAAATTCGCGAAAATGAAATGAATGTTCCTCATCGTGACGCAGTTTTGTTAGGCATGCTGCGTATTTAGATACATATTTGAGTAAAAATTTAGATAAGCCTAATTTAGATTTGAATTCTGAGATTTTTTTTCTCTCGCTACAAGTCGTGGTATACAAGCATGGTTTGTCATAAAACGTAATTTATGCTGAGGTAGATTTTATTTAGGCAGTTCAGTTCTTTTATGAGAGTAAGGGCCTGTTCACATTGGAGTACGTTGCAAAGCGTTAAGGAAAAGATGACGTTTAGACGAAAATAAACCAATCATAGGCGTTAAAAATTTCATTGCTAATCGTTTGGAGGCCTATGATTGGTTTATTTTCGGCTCAACGTCATCTTCTCCTTAACGCAACGCAACGGACTCCTATGTGAACAGGCCCTTACGCGTATTGAAATATATTTAACCAATGACAAACCTACAAAAGATTAGCCACGAAATTGTCAAGGTTTGTGATTGGTTTAAAATATTCCAATACTAGTAACGCTGACGCTGTCGGATTCTATGTGAACAGGCCCTAGCTGTTTTATATGTTTATCTAGAGGCAACAAAACTATTTTAAAATTGAAGTTAACACTAGAAAGACGGGAATTTTTTTTTGTTACTTAAACAGACTGACCGCCGTCATCTTGACGGTTAAAAATAAAATCAAGAATTTAAAATATTTAATGTTTTGATTTTTAAAAACATTTAAATGCTTTAAATTGTGAATTTTCATACCAATATATAATAAATTAGTACATATTTAGAGATATTTTTATGCAGGTAGGCCGAGCTGACAACCTGGTATGGTTTGTCCGTAAAAATATATGCATGGTTTGTGGAGTCCTTATTTTTCAACACTAATGTTTCCTAATAGCCAATATTTCTGTTATTTGAAAAAGGGGGAAGACACGAAAAGTAACTAACATTTATCCGGTACTAGTTAAAATTTCCGCCTGTTTTCTAAATTTCCGTCAAATTGAGGGCTTTCAGTCTTAGTAGGTTTACAACACATTCTCTCCCCTTCTTTACAATCGAGTATAATTTAGTAAATGTTGTAAATGTAGTTTTGTAAATGTGTTTTGTAAATGTGTGTTGCATATTTTCGCGTAAAATTAGAAAAAGTCATAAAATTTCAGAAGCCTGAGGACATAAATACAGACATAGCACTCAATTGTATGTCCGAAACCGTCAAAATGACGACAGCCGTCTTTCTAGTCTTAAAGCAAAAATTTATCTTTAAAAGAATAGATTTTGTTTAATCAATATTCTTTGTTCACTAAACAAAATATCATCTATGTTTTCAAACAAAGTATCAGTTTGTGAACCATTAAAGGATAAATAAAATTTATCGAATGATTTGTGCTA
>OU015498.1:36397569-36425069 GCA_907164885.2 Dolomedes plantarius
CACTCTTCGAACGACATACAAAGCGTATTGCTCTGCTGTACGATGTTCCAAAATTTCTCCCCCCTCCCCCCCCCCCAAAAAAAAAAGAGAGAGAGAGAGAGGAAGGAAAAAAAAAACCTTTAAAAAAAGAAACCCGAAGTTTCAAGATTTGGGGTTAGTTTTCCAAATTTTTAAATTATTGTTAGTTCTTTTATTACAGAGCTTTTTAAGCAAGCGATGTCTCTCGTTTTAAAAATTTAACTTAATTTCAAAAATGTTTTGAATTAAGAAAAATTTACAAAGCCGCGCATTTATTTTGGAAGTCTACTTTCAGATTCCGAAAACAGAATTCAAAAATATTCATTAGGGAACTCGGTATGCGAAATATTATTTCGCCATTCATTAACATTGAATCGTACGATCTGCGAGGTCTACTGATGCAATATGATAGTTTGCAAAATTTTACAATCAACCGAGTGTATGTGTGTGGTTTCCGCATAGGGACCGGAAGTGAGGGTATAACGCCCCAAAGGGCAGTCTCTGTGTGCACTCCCTCCTAAGTTCAAGGTATGAACTAAGGTTGAAGGCCTTTAATTAAGATTTTTGGGTATTATATTGGCGCCACTTTGGACTTCCGCTTAGGAGCAAGAACTCCCCTCTACCTCTCCATATTTACGCCCCTGGTTCATTTACAAGATTTGCTGTTCTGAGATAAAAAACTTTATTTTTAGTATAGTTTTAGTTAAGTGTTTATAATCTTGTAAAACTCAAAACGCAATACAGTAAAACGTCATTTATCCGGCCCTCGTTGTTCCGGATATTCGGATAATCCGGATCAGATTTGTAGACATTATTTTTATTTAATCTATATATATAAAACAGTTCCGTAATTGTCTGACTCACTGACATACAACGCACAGACCAAACCGCTGGACCTAAAGGGCTGAAATTTTGCATGGCGATTCTTCTTATAGTGTAGGGGTGCACTAAGAGAGACTTTTGAAAAATTCTTCTTATATTTTTTTAAATTAAATTTTTTAGCTGTTTTAGTAACTTTTTTTAAGTTTGCATTTAAAATAATAATTTGAGGGTTATGAAATTTATATCACAAAAAAGATCATAAAAATTCCTTTAAAATGAAATCTTTTTCGAATCTTTACCTCCATTTTCTGATTTTTGGTGAATTTTTAAAGATTAAATTTTAGAATTTAATTTATTAAATGCTGATCACGTGATTTCTTTTTCTGGTACTTTAAATTAATTTATCGTCACGTGCATAACAAAATAGACAAAAAAAAATTTTTTTTTCTTGCTAATGCGGCAGACGATTGGACATTATCCAAAAAAATATTAAAATACAGTAAAAGCTATGTTCCTCAAACTCTAATATATTAACTGTACTATATTCTTTAGTATGTTCCATTAGATTTAATTTGAATATTTTCTTCTACATTATTTTGTCTATAATAATATCCCTCTGATTTTTTTATAAATATATACTTTTTTTACATCAATTGCATACATTGATCGTTGTATTTATTATATATATATATATATATTTATTTATTTATTTTGGCATTAATTGCTTACATTGACCGTTGTATTTAATTTGAATGTACTCCGTAACGAAGTGCGGGTTTTCAGCTAGTGTTTACATAATATAGTAATTTTTAGCTGTGATAGCAAGAAGGTAACTACAAGTACGCCAAATATTCGTTTTTTAGCTTGATTCAATGTACAATTCCTGCATAGATTGTACAATAAATTCTGGTAGTAAAATGTTCTTTGTTGAGTTTAAGAAAGCTTTACTAGAGTGTCACAGGGCGTTGACGTGGATTGACTCAGAAAAGTTATTTTTATATTTTATAATGTCTTGTAAAAAATACTATGTAATTTTGTTACAAAACATAGTTTATTTATCGTAATAAACGGTAACTCTACTTACCGTTTAGTTAAGGATTTTGTTTTGCTTATTACCGATATTACCCGGATTTTCGATTGTCCAGATTGCCTACGGTCCCAGTTAGTCCGAGTAAACGAGGTTTTACTGAACAATCCCGAAAAATAGGAAAATAAAAGATAGAAAGGAAAGTTTCCTTTTAAGGTGACACAGTTGAAATGGCCACATGTATGTGGCACTTAAATGTAAGTGCCACCAAATGACACTGTTCACTCACGAACAGAATAAGGAGGTAGCTCATTCACGAAACGGTAACGTGGCTGCACTAAATGGGAAATTTAAAACTAAAATTCCCCTTTGAAAACTTTTAGTTATTATTACACTGATCGTGAAATCTCGCTATCATTTTTCTTTAAAATTAGTAAATTTAACTACATATTACCTAAATCACTATAACTCATTTTAAAAGCAAAATTTTATTTTTATTAATGTGTAGGGCCTAGTAACTAAATTTTCAGTTAAACTAGAATCAGTTAAATAAAATGTTTTATTTTTTTATTTTAATTTTATTTAGCAAGGTGTTGCAGGGCACATTGAAGGCTGTAGAAAATAGATAGGGCGCTGTGCCCTCTTAAATGTGGCTTAGAGAAACATTAATAGTTGACATCGTATTTTATATTTCTGTTTTTATACGTGTTGTATTACTCTCATAACGGGTTTTCATATAAAAATTTTAATTGTTAAAAACCATTTGATGTCACCTGAATAATCATCTATATATATAAAACAGTTCCGTAATTTACTGACTAACATACAACGCACAGACCAAATCGCTGGACCTAAAGGGCTGAAATTTTGCATGGCGGTTCTTTTTATAGTGTAGGGGTGCACTAAGAAAGATTTTTGAAAAATTCTTCTTAGATTTTTTAAAAATTAAACTTTTAAGCTCTTTTTGTAGCTTTTTTAAGTTTGCATTTAAAATAATCTGAGAGTTATAAAATTTATATCACGAGAAAGATCATAAAAATTCCTCTAAAATGTAATCTTTTTCGAATCTTTATGTCCATTTTCTGATTTTTGGTGAATTTTTAAAGATTAATTTTTAGAATTTAATTTATTAAATGCTGATCACATGGTTTCTTTTATTTTTGCGATACTTTAAACTAATTTTGCGTCACGTGCATAACAACGAAATAGACAAAAAAAATTTCTTGCTAATGCAGCAGACGATTTGACATTATCCAAAAAAATATTAAAATACAGTAAATGATATGTTTCTCTAACTGTGCCATATTAACTGCACTATATTCTTTTGTATGTTCTATTAGATTTAATTTGAATATTTTCTTCTACATTATTTTGTCTATAAAAATATCCGTTACGATTTTTTTATAAATATATATATATTCTTTGTACATGAATTGCATACATTGATCGTTGTATTTATTATATATATATATATATATATATATATATATATATATTGGCATTCATTGCATACATTGATCGTTGTATTTAATTTTAATGTACTCCGTATCGAAGTACGGGTAATCAGCTAGTTAATGTATAAATACAATATTTATAAATGTCTTTAACTATATAATTTTTTTCTGAGTTATTCATTTACACCGGCTTTGTTTACTATAATCTGCTGGTTCAAGTGGTTGGCCTGAGTGTCTGTTGTCGCTCGTATTAGACTTTAAAGTGTCGATTTCGGGCTGTTTAATCCTTGAATAGCTGAAAAACCTTAACCCTCGCTACTAATTAACCAATTATTCATTTATATGATATACTGTTTTAAGTGTAAGTTATAGCTATTTGAGTATGTAATTACATAGTTATATATTTATAAATAATCTCTTAATAAACCTGACTTATCATGAAGGACGCTATAGAGACAAGCTTCAGATCAGAATTTTAAAAGGTTACTCATTTCCCCCCCCCCCCTAAAACACAAGCAAAGAGGCACACTGATTTTAAAATATTTCGAAACTGCGTACTTTGAAAAAGAGAAAAATGTCCTGCTTTCCGCTCGTTTTATCTTCTACTACATCTTTTTGTTTCGGGTTTTATAAGCGGAAATGATGTACCAGCTGAGTCCACTTAATTTTTCAAACGGATTAAAATGGAGGGTACACTCCACGCATAGGAGGTAATGATATATTTAGGAAATTTCGTTATTAATTTTGTGAAGCAGCGGCGTAAATGGTGTTTGTAATTTCGGAGATGATTTATCGGCGGGAAAAAGGGATGAAAGAAATTTTTTCATATAAAGCGCGATGATGTATCAGAATTTTTCTGGGGAGTTTTTGTATTCATAATTTCAAATATTTTAATGTTATATGGGTTATAGTGGGTTTCTAAGAGATTCGTGGTGGATTTTATTTAGTATTTTAGATTTCTGTCGTCAATTGTAATTAGGTTTTACGTGTAGGGAATTTATGTGGGGCTGGTCCAGGGAAAAGCTGTGGTTCCCCACCGTTCTTTTGATTCAAACAGTCGAAATATTACTCTTTCACAGTAAGAAAATATCACAGAAATAGTCCAACATTAGTTAACCCTTAGCTTACAGGGCCCATTATCCGATTTCCTCTTTAGGAAGGGAAATTTTATACCCCCTTTGTAAGAACGGCCATTTAGGGGGTTATATATATATATATATATATATATATATATATATGTGTGTGTGTGTGTGTGTGTGTATGTATGTATATACATATATGTGTATGTATGTATATATATATATATAAATATATATATATATATAGTCATCCTTGAGCCCATATTCTTGTGATATATGCTATCCCACCCCGTAAGGAAAAGGTTGAGACAATATAGTCTATATATATAAAACAGTTCCGTAACTGACTGACAACGCACAGACCAAACCGCTGGACCTAAAGGGCTGAAATTTTGCATGGCGACTCTTCTTATAGTGTAGGGGTGCACTAAGAAAGATTTTTGAAAAATTCTTCTTAGATTTTTAAAAAATTAAATTTTTATGCTGTTTTAGTAACTTTTTTTAAGTTTGCATTTAAAATAATAATTTGAGGGTTATTAAATTTATATCACGAGAAATATGATAAAAATTATTTTAAAATGAGATCTTTTTCGAATCTTTACCTTCCTTTTCTGATTTTTGGTGAGTTTTTAAAGATTAATTTTTAGAATTTAATATATTAAATGCTGATCACGTGATTTCTTTTTCTGGTACAATAAATAAATTTATCGTCACGTGCATAACAACTAAATAGACAAAAAATATTTTTTTTCTTGCTAATGCGGCAGACGATTGGACATTATCCAAAAAAATATTAAAATACTGTAAAAGATATATTCCTCAAATTGTACTATATTAACTGTACTATATTTTTTAGTATTCTATTAGATTTAATTTGAATATTTTCTTCTACATTATTTTGTCTATAAAAATATCCGTTCCAATTTTTTTTATAAATAAATTTTTTTGTTTTTTTACATCAATTGTATACATTGATCGTCGTATTTATTATAAATAAATAAATAAATAAATAAATATATACATATATATATATATATATATATATATATATATATATATATATATATATATATATATATATATATATATATAATTTTTTTTGGCATTAGTTGCATACATTGACCGTTGTATTTAATTTGAATGTACTCCGTAGCGAAGTGCGGGTTTTCAGCTAGTTCTTTATAAAAGTTATAGAGGTAACTGTTTAATTTTTCAAACTTATCCTTTCGCTTATAAGGTAACAAGAGTAAATAACTCAGTTAATCTGACTAAAGAAATGATTATGAATGTGAAGGAAAATGTTACGAACGAGTGTTTCAAACCCTTAAATTTATTCGCTTTTTTGATATATTTTAGTTCGATTAATTTTCCCCCACAACGCCTGACTTCGATTGATGAAGTTTAGAAAGGATGTAACCAACAGTGCTGTAGGGCCAGAAAAGAAATTTTGGTTATTTTCTGAGCTTGCGGGAAAAGTATCCAAAATATTAAACATACTTCAAGATAGCTCAATCGAGAGAGCATCTATTTCTTTATTGGGACATCCGGTTTCAATTTTTGCTCCCGTCTTTCGTATTTTTAAAAAAATATTTTCTTTTCTTTTTAAGAAAGCTTAGTAGTATCAGAATTAATTAGCTTTTATTATAATGGAAGATTGGAACATTCCCTTTAATCATGATTTTTGGATAATGTTATAAAGCCGCATTCAGTTCAATTTTTTTTTATAACGGATATTTTTATACACAAAATAATGTAGAAGAAAATACTGAAATTAAATATAATAGAACGTACTAAATAATATAGTACAGTTAATATAGTACAGTTTTAGAAACATTTCTTTTACTGTATTTTAATATTTTTTTGGATAATTTCCTATCGTCTGCCGCATTAAAAAGAAAAAAAAATATTTTGTCAATTTATTTCGTTGTTATGCACGTGACGATAAATTAATTTAAATTATCACAAAAAGGAAAGAAACCACGTGATCAGCATTTAATAAATTAAATTCTAAAAATTAATCTTTAAAAATTCACTAAAAATCAGAAAATGGAGGTAAAGATTCGAAAAAGATTTCATTTTAAAGGAATTTTTATGATCTTTCTCGTGATGTAAATTTTATAACCCTCAGATTGTTATTTTAAATGTAAATTTTAAAGAATGTTACAAAAACAGCTTAAAAATTTAATTTAAAAAATCTAAGAAGAATTTCTCAAAAATCTTTCTTAGTGTTCCCCTACACTATAAAAAGAATCGACATGCAAAATTTCAACCCTTTAGGTCCAGCGGTTTGGTCTGAGCGTTATATGTCAGTCAGTCAGTCAGTCAGTCACGGAACTGTTTCATGTATATAGATAAAGGTAATTTTTATTGTATATTTCTACGTAGTTTGAACGTTTTTTCTGTTATTTCTCCATATATAGAAGGACTAGCTGAAAACCCACGCTTCGCTACGGAGTACATTCAAATTAAATACAACGGTCAGTGTATGCAATTGATGCCAAAAAAATATATGTATATATATATATTTATAGTAAATATGACGATCAATGTATACAATTGATGTAGAAAAAAATATATATTTATAAATAAATCGTAAGGGATATTTTTAAAGACAAAATAATGTCCAATCGTCTGCCGCATTAGTAAGAAAAATTTTTTTTTGTCTATTTAGTTGTTACGCACGTGACGATAATTTTATTTAAAGTACCAGGAAAAGAAATCACGTGATCGGCATTTAATAAATTAAATTCTAAAAATGAATCTTTAAAAATTCACCAAAAATCAGAAAATGGAGATAAAGATTCGAAAAAGATCTCATTTTAAAATAATTTTTATGATCTTTCTCGTGATATAAATTTTATAACCCTCAAATTATTATTTTAAATGCAAACTTAAAAAAAGTTACTAAAACAGCTTGAAAATTTAATTTAAAAAAAACTAAGAAGAATTTTTCAAAAACCTTTCTTAGTACACCCCTACATTATTGGAAGAATCGCGATGCAAAATTTCAGCCCTTTAGGTCCAGCGGTTTGGTCTGTGCGTTGTATGTCAGTCAGTCAGTCAGTCAGTGAATGAATGAGTCAGTTACGGAACTGTTTTATATATATATAGATTGTTTTAATTTCTCTTAATTTGACTTCTGTTGAAATAAATACAAAATTCATGATTATCTTTTTATTAAATCTTAAAATTTTTTATTGCAGAACTGTAACGTTAATTTACATTTTATTCATGTTTATCATTGCATTTTCTGAAACCTCCCTTTGACTACGTTATCTGAATTTTTATCCTGTACCCTGAGTTGGCATCAAATTTTATCGTTGATGCTTGATTTCTCTCTGACTGCGTTTATGAAATGAAGCCGACTTAAAACCAATTTTAAATACTTTTATACAATCTAAATTTTCCTCCTTCATATTTCGAATAGCTAATTTCATTATCTAAACACACTTTTTTTTTTTTGCTTCTTCATTTCAAACGATGAATATCATTAGCAGACACAGTATGAAAGCTGTTGATGGGTTAGAAAGAAACCCGCAATTCTCTTCGGAAATCCGACTGAAGATTTTGGTGATAATGAACAGTTTCTTTGTCATGGTTTTTAAATCTGAAGTTTTTGAATGTGTTAAAAATAATTAATTACAGTTTATTTATACATTTCCTCATTTTTTTTTAAATATCTTTTTGTGAGAAAGTAATTTTTAGTTCATGAAAAGGAAATTAAATGGAAGGGGAAACATAGCTTTTCTTTTTCGAATGCAAAAATAAATTGGTTTTGTTTTCCTACTTTTCTGAATGTATCAATTCCCTGCTGTCAGTTGTGAGTAACTAAAAAAATGAAAAAAGAATTTCATATTAAAACCTTGAGTGGCATTCCCAAAAGAACTATATTAATATTTACTCCAGCTGGATGTTATGAATTTTTTGACTGGACCATCAACTGTTATTTTTTTTTTTTTCATCTCTGCCAATTTTATTGGGTCGTCACACATCTTTTTCTCAAAACTTCATGTAATGTCATACTCGGTTCAGAAACCAGTCAAGGAATTTTTTTTTTCCTATCGCCAGCAAGAAGCATCGACACCTCAAATTAAACATCCTGACGTTTAACTGACAGCGAATAAAAATAATTACAGTTCTCTTCCCCCCCTTTACTCGTTTTACAACATAATCACTGCTTGTAGCATCAAGTTGCTGACTACCTACCGAAATTTAGCTCACCCCCCCCCCCCTCTCGTCTTTTATAAACTTAAAAACCTAAAATACAGGATTTTTTTTTTCTTTTTCGGTAATAAGAAGGGGAAAGTGTGCGAGTGTCTTCCCCCTCGAATATCTGCTGCCTGCTTTCGTTGATTGCTGCTCCCTGTAGTCAAGGTAACCATAATGATCAGCTGGCTCAAGAGCAGCGCGCTTCTTTTATCTATCTTAGCTGATGGAAAGGTGCAGGATGCTATTTTTTGTAAGTCATCGCCAAAGTTGGCGAAGAAATTCGACGCTTTTAAAATTTAGTTTTCAAACTTTATATAGGGAAGAATATAAGGTATATTTTCTATTGTACGTTAATTTTATCGTGTTTTCTACGTACTCCCTTGTTTAAAAGATTTATTTATCGTTTTTAAAGCACCGCATTTTAGATTTTTATAAATGTTAATTATCTGTATCTACTGCTAGTATTTTACTAACCAAGTCATGAAAAAATCCATACTTGTAGAAGCATTTTTAATTTGATTTTCAGTTGCGCTGTAGATTTCATTTGTTTTATCAAAACTTTGCTATTTGTTAAGATATCTACCTCGTAGGTACTTTTGAAAGGATGTATATTCTTGTTTATGCAAAATGCAGAACTAAACACTTCTTATAAGTAAGCATTTAGGCCTGAACCATTCCCCCACCAGACTTTATTATGTGCATTTAGATTACGTAGTTACAGGTCGGATTTGTTTGACTTACTAATCATAATTGGTATGAGTTCAAAGGAACACTTACTGCAAAATGTACGTAAAGGACTTTATAATTAAGTCAGTTTAATGTTCATTTTATTAAAACCAATTTCTGTTATTTGGTAAGTGATTCAATCTTTTTATTCTTTATTTTGTTTTATCATACAGTCTTGTTAATATAACCTAATTTTTGAAAATTAAGTGAATATATTTTTTTTTGCGCCTTAATAAATTAGCAATCTAATTTATTTTATTGTTAGATATCGATTTCAAAATATTATTTCTGGATATCGGAGACTTTTAAAATGTTTTAAATATGGTCATCCTATCATGCCAGTTTCAACTTTCAGGTAGTTTTTTTATCCCTCGATCGCTAAATTATAATAAATATTTTTTATATGCATTTATGATGAGAACTATCAAAGAGACCAGGATATTATAAAATTATTATAATTAATTTTTTTTTTTTTGCATTTTCAACTTCGCCTTCCAGAGCAACCATGTTTAATTTTAAGGTATAAACTATCTTTGCTCATATTCTCATATTTGAATCTAGAGTTCAAATTTTCTAGAATTTCTGTTGTTCCAATGCATAACATTTTTAAGTGATATAAAATTGTTACCTCCAGATGTGTCTTATTTATAATTTTATTTTTCCAAAATTAACTTCGTAAATAAGTCTTTGTCCTTACAAAAATAAAAAAAAAACAGTATGAAAGTTTTACTTTAGGGTGAATTTTTTAGAGGTTTTTACCAATGTATCCCCAGTAAATATTATTATTGTATCAGTGTATGGATGTTAATGTTTGTTGTTTGTAAAAACAGTGTAATGTTTGTTATAGTAGTGTATGTATGATAGTCTTTGTGGATAAATGTTTTTCATTGCTTAATCAGGCATTTTAGTTTACAGAAAATGTAAAATTTTTTCGAGTATTTTTTAAATTATGATTACAGCGTGTAAGATAGAAAGTTAGTCTTAAATTATGAGAGTTAATCAGTTATATATATTTGTATATACATATATAAAAGTCTTTTTTCATACATAACAATTTATAAATTAACTAATAGCATATTTGTCAGCAGTTGTCTGTAAACTATTTTTTACAGTAATTTGGCGGTTAGTTAAAAAGTACTACGCATAATAGCTACGATTAAATTTTGTTTAAATAATGTTTATCTCTTTTTTTTCACTATTTTTGTGAAATATTTGTCGTAAACTAAAGATATTCTTTACATTTAGGTTATTTATCGATTAACTTGACATTTAGAAATCAAAAAACTTTTCCTTGCAATGCTTAATCGTATTTTCCATTTTTTTAACGTTTAATTTATTATGTACACCGGACTACGCCATTTAATTAATTATTTGTAGCGCACTTAAATTGCTTATAAAAATCTAGGATAAAACCGAACTTTTTACTTCAACCTTAGTTCATGCGTTTTGAAAATAAAAATTAAACTGTGTATATAAGTGATTACCTCTCTATTCTGAGCGTGGGATTTTGAAGCGGTGATAAACTTATCCCCAAAATACAGGATGTCCGGGCTAAAAGTATCCAAAAAGTTATGACTTATTTTTACGGAACTATCCATTAGAAATTTTAAAAAATTATTTAAATAGAAAGAACATCTCACCAAGTTGTAATATCAATCATAGATTTCGGTCATAGTATCATAGATTTCGATGTGTGCGCCTTTTGTAGCTGGACTAACGTCTAAATGGTAATCTAGTTCTCAATGTGTTTCGTAGCATATCAGGAGTTATTAGACTTTTTGCTTGGGGATTCATTAAATCCGTTGTGTGTAAACAAAAAATTGAAACTGGATGAGTTGAAGAAGCGTATCATTCAAGCAATTCGTGTAATAACTCCTGATATGCTACGAAACACTTGGAGAGATCTGGATTACCATTTAGACAATTGTCGTGCTACAAAAGGTGCACACATCGAAATCTATGATACTATGACCGAAATCTACGATTGATATTAAAACTTGGTGAGATGTTCTTTGTATTTAAATATTTTTAAAAAAATTCTAATGGGTAGTTCCGTAAAAATAAGTCATAAAGTTTGGATACTTTTAGCCGGACACCCTGTATTATTATGTTATTATTTTTTTTCTTTTTGTAAGGTCCTATGTTTCCTTTTTGTAAGGTCCTATGTTGCCTCGAGACAATTATAGTCAAGTGGGTAACGAAAAGATAAAACCGTCTAGTGTGCATTTGTATACCAATATTTTTGCTTGAGTGTGGTATCGAGTGTGTTAACCGAACCTTTATTCCAAAGAAGTCATTAAGGAATTTTTAATACTTCCTCGTATCTGCATCATAAACCGAAAACCTCCGGCATCTGAACTCCACCAAAAGGCATTCGTCACGATTCCACAATTAACAAGAAGAACAGATGAACTGCAGCGCGACTCGAGTTATTTATTTCTTCGTATCTGTCACAGTTCTTGTACTTAGCAGCATTTTAGATTCGTATTGCAACTGGCTGGAATCATAACGACTTCCCTGTGGCACAAATGTTTTGATATTTATGGATTGCATGTCCGGCTTGTGTTTCATACATCCATACACCTGGACCGGTTGATTTATTGGATAATTTCTACCCGTATTGGTAATTAATGTACGTACAGAAAAGGCGTCCATTGTTTCTCCCATGATGAATGCTATGAATGTATTATAATATGTCTCGTAGACATGGTTTTACTAGTATGTATTATTCAGACATGTTCCATGTGTATGCAGTCTGAGAATGAAGACGGCAAGCAATGCACATGCATTTGTTTGGGGGAAAACTGTGTTTAGGTTGTACAAAGGTGTGCAGGACAAGACTTTGTAAGGCGAAAAGCATCGAAACTCTCTGGAATAATTTCCATACTGTATATTAAAACACGGGATAATTGATTGCAAAGTAGTAACAAAATTGGAACTAGGTTTGAAAATTAATATATATATATATATATATATATATATATATATATATATATATATATATATATATATATGTATGTATATATATATGTATGTATATATATATGTATGTATATATATATATATGTATATATATATATATGTATATATATATATATGTATATATATATATATATATATATATATATATATATATATATATATATATATATATATATATATATATATATATATATATATATATATATATATATATATATATATATATATTCGGCAATTTAGTCTTATTAAAATAAATAAATTAGATCTAAATACAGTCGTTTAACGCTTGATTTAAAATTTTGTCTCTTATTTTTTGTTTTGATTTAGTGCACTGAAATTTACGTTATCAACACTAGGAACTATTGTAATTTATGCAGACAGAAAAAAACTACGCGTTTGGAGATATGGTCAAATTTGATAAATTTAGTTTTTACAGAAAATTACCTGTTTAAATGTTTTATAAAGCTTGATAAAGCCTATTAAAGTTAATTATATAGCCAGAGATATGTTAATGAAATGCAATCAGGCCAAAAAATATTCTTTTCCATATTGCAGGTTGTAGTACTATATTCTATGGAAATAGATTTAAATATCCATTCTTTCACTTTTCTACTTTCACGTTTTCTTGTAGCTCAAAACTCCATGAGAAGAAGATATGAAGTACTATTTAAAAGAATTAAGAGGGAGTGAGATATAGCGCTCGTATTGAAATTCTATTATGATATACACACCTCCCTCACGGTAAATAAAATAAAGAATCAACCGTCTAAAATTTTTATTTCAAAGATAGTTTTCTGTCTTTAAAATAGTATTAATAGATTCTCGTTCAAGGCAAATTTTAATTTGATATCCTTCTCTGGTTTAATCTTGTTTTAAAATCCTGTATGATTTTTTTTTTCTATTTTCCCTCGTTCTGCACTTTTTATGAAAATTATACATAAAGAGAGAGAGAGGGGGGGGGGAATGACTGAAAAACTCTTCTTTTAACATCCCTCTATTTCCTACGGCACTCTAGAATGCTCCTCTGAAAAAGCATAAAAATATGCAAGAACGCGAACAAAACAAACCTTTCCCTGTGTTAGAATATTTCCAACACTTGACTGCAAACTGCTCTCTTCACGAAAACCGACTCCTTTGACATCTTATTCGCGACATTTGACAGCTATCTCGATATTTTTGACAGCACCTTATTCAACTATCAAACCTTATCCCTTGGCGCTTTTCCAACTTCCATCTTTTCCCTGCTTTGGCGTCAAAACTCTGCTTCTCCCAATCCCTTGGAAACCCTATCTTAACCCGCATCCCTTTGATGGGCAGCATCAGTGAAAAGCACTTCAAACCGGCGACATCTCCCCACCCCCACCCCCCTGGCCCCCTCCACACCGGATCTTTACCCCCATCCCCCAGTTCTTAGAAAGAGCTACCTTCTTAATTTGCGAAGGTTTAGTCGCGGCACATACAACTCTTGATCACCCCCTTACACCGCTTGCAAGACTTGATTAATTTTAAACGATTTTGGTTAAATTATCTCCCCCCCCCCCCATCTTCTAAGTACATGTATATAAATATAGCGTCACACTGCGTGTCACACTGACATATGTAACTGTCTTTAGCAGTACGCATACGGGCTGAAATTGAAGCTAATTCTCGCCATATTTTCTCAGCCTCTAACGTTCGCGGAGTAATTAAAGGCAGAACTGTTTGGGTTAAGTCCGCCCCGGTTCCTTTTTACCTGTGAGGCTAATATAGTACGAGTGGATGTGTATCTATCTGAGTATGATTGTCGGTTGCGCTAGGTTTTCTAGTAATTGCGAGGGGTTTTAGAAGGAAGTGTTTATTATTAATTTGGTCGTTTAGATTAACAGGTTGATGTGGGCGTATCGGTAGCGGAGATTTTGCAGGGTAACTCAGGCGAGAAAGAGAGGTAGTTACATTTTATTAATGCCATGCTTTAAATGCGATGATTAAGGGTGTGGGTTTGGGGGGTGGGGGAGTAATTTTTGTTAGTGATTTGTCTCGAAACGGAAAAGATTTCTTGATGAGAAGCGCTTGTGGAAATTCGGAGTTTTAACTTCTCTTTTGGTTTTATCATAGCGCGATATTTATTTGAGAAATTTTTATCGGTTTACTTCGAGATTTTACTTCATTGGTTCAAATAAAGTGTTTCATAAGTTTGTTTGAAGTTGTAATTTTACGCATTACGAGAAATCTCAAATTTAAATTCATTAGGTAGACTTAGTCTTCTAAACAGTGCGGCTTGATAGTCCTACTCTTTAACTCCTTTAGTAGTTTATAGAAAACACCCAAAGAAAAAAAATACACCTTTCTTAGGATCATATCCGTACTGAGAGATTTCTAGGTGTGTTTAGCTTTCGTTAGGCTACGTAACGATACGGCTTATTTAAAAAAATGAAAAATCTACGAATAAATTTATCAAAATACCTCTGTGATTGCATAAAAAGTTATATATATATATATATATATATATATATATATATATATATATATATATATATATATATATATATATATATATATATATATATATATATATATATATATATATATATTAGACACAGTTGTAAGTGAAAAACCAGTATAAGCCATAAACCACTACAGCCAGGAACCAAAAATATGAAAAGATAAGTGAAAAATATAAAATATATATATATATATATTTATATATATCTGTGGCTTGGTACAAGAAGTGCCTAAGTCAGTTTTTTCCAAGATGACTTTGTTTGCTTATGTCTCTTTAAAAAAATATTATTTTCAATTCAAGAAGTACCCAAGTCTGTCCGATGCTTTAAAAGTGTCTTCTTAACCATTCTACAGACTTGGGTACTTCTTACATCGAAAGTAACATTTTTTTAAAGAGACATAAGCAAACAAAGTCATCTTGGAAAAAACTGACTTAGTCACTTCTTGTACCAAGCCACAGATATATATATATATAAATTATAATGTGCCTTCTTTTGATATTCTGATTTTTTATTTCTTAATTGAATTATTTTATAACTATCAACTTTTCTCGAATCACGTAAATGTTGCATTAAATGAAGTATTTCTATTCTATTAAAGTATTTAAAAAAATTTTTAGTTTTAAATTCGTTGAAATTATTTTTGTGCTTAGTTATTAAGCTTAACCGGCTAAATTCGATGCCCAAGAATGATGCTATAAGTAAAATAGTAAAAAAAAAATTTTTTAGTCAGGTAAATTTGAACAATGTTGAAAATACATTTGGACAACATTTTACATATAACTGTCAAAACGTATTATGCCCACAGAATTAGTGAATAAATATAATCAATATTAATTTGTCACCCTGTTCTTACTGCAATTAATATTTCTTCGAAAATTAAATTTTAAAAAAAATTGTTGAATATTTAGTTACCCTTTTTAAGGATTTAGCCTTTTAAGAATTTTCTGCATTATTCGGAAAATTCAACTTGTAAATCGGTCCTTTACTGTCTTTTCTAGAGGATTTTACACATTATCAAAAATCACGTATTGGTTTAGAAAGCTTAAAACTGGCGTTTTTAAAAGAAAAGCCTCTTTAAAAAGACGTCTTTCCGTTGTTGTAGCTTGGAAGGAACTCATATCTCTTATATTCACTTTTTTTTTTCCGCAGAATTGTATCAGGCTGTTCGCAAGATATTTCACAACTATAAAGTGCAGAAAAATAAATGAATATTAAAATAGATTTTAGGAGGAACAATTAATGCAGCTTATCAGAAGTGCCATCGGAATGGAAGATAGTCTTTGTTTTACACGTGCGGTTGTAAAGAGTCACGCTGCCGTTTCAACACCAGGTGCCATGGGTTAGCGTACATTTATCCCCGTGCAACATACGTTTCTAGATCTAAATTTTTTTGCCGAAATTTTCGTAATCGTCACTACTATTAGGCGTGTTAAAGAGAAAAAATATTAAGGGGGGATAAATAAAAACTCTTAACGCTGGGAAATCGGCCCTAAAACCTGTTCTGGAAGCCGTATTTCTGTGAGCGTGCAACCTGAGTCTTTACAGATATCCTTCATACGATAATGACACTTAGCTGCGATGGATTCCCTTGCTATTACAAGGGGGGTCGTATGAAAATAGTCTCGTTTATTTTGAGATGCAGTTTAGTTTTTCCTTCTGTGAGTTCCTTGCGAGTTTAAGATAAAAATTTTAATTTGTATAACGTTTAGGAAACTTCTCTGTTGGTTACGATTGCATCATTTTTTTAAAGCTGTTAATAAAAGCGTTACAAAACTGGCTTTACTATTTGAAACATTAATAAGGGGAATGGAATATCTAAATTTTGATTTTTTAAAATTGTGTAACAAAATCCAGAATGGAATGTTTTGAGTTCAATGTGTGCTTGTCAAAATTATACGCGTCTTATTTTGATCTTGCTGATTATGCTTCGAAATTCAATGCTCAGTTTGATCTACATGTTTTAATGAAATTAAAAACATGCATTGGTCATTAAAAAAATTCTTGATATGCATAATATTGTATTTTTGTTGTTGTTATTTATATTTAATCTAAAACCTTAATATCTTAATCTTTTTTTTTTTCAATGTGCTTCGAAGTTCAGGATGTTAAAATCTTATCAGCAGACTGTTGCGAAATGCAAAACATTATATAAGGAAAGTTATATAAACATTAAACAAGGAAATTTATATATGTATGCGAAGGAAATATATAAAAGTATTATAAATTTATATATATATATATATATATATATATATATATATGTATTTATTTATATATGTATGCATTATATATGTTCCTTATATAATGTTCCTTAAACATTATATAAGGATGTTTTGCGAAATGCAAAACATTATATAAACATTATATGCAAAACATTATTAATTAACATTACATAATATTTATTTTTATTTAAATTCTTCGAAATTCAAGCTTGAGATTGATAACGTCATTCGTTATTTTGTTTTGATCAGTTAATTCAAGGTAAACACATCATCGAATTTCAAATAACAGTTCAAAGTTATATTAAATGATTAGCATAGCTTTCATTTTATTTTAGGATTACAAAGATTGCGAACTATTGACTGTATTGTATCGGTAAGTGTTTGGTTAAAGACGAAAAGGTTTATGTTTAAAGAAAATTATGCTCTTAGCGGAAAAGTCCCGCCTTTGTTATTTATATAAAATAGTATAAATGTGATGGCAGTTGAAATTTTGATTCGTTGCTAAATGTCGAAGTCTACAGTGTTAAACTGAAATATTAAAAGCGTTGAATCCTTCTTCCGTCAGCTCCGTCCCTTGGAATAGTTTTAAAATTTTCTACTGTTGAACCATTGGGAACTGATAATTGTAATCTCGCAGTTTACCTTTAATTTTTATCCAGTCCGTTTCTAAAAAGAGGAGGACTAAAAATAAAAAAGAATAACCTTTTTCCCCCCCTTGTAAATTTTGATGTTTATTTCTTATCAACGAAATCAGCTGATTACGTAAGAAAATAGGGTATTTGATAAACATAAGCGCCGTCAATCACATTTTTAAAAAAATCCACGTTCCTTATAACCTCTTCTTTATGTATCTAAGTTCGTATTGCACGTAAAATGAAATGATCTTGAATATTTTATACCCTACATGTAATTTTTACTTTGTTAAATATCCCTTGTTGTTAACATTATTTTTGTTCTGGTACAAATTGAGATGAAATCTGATTTTATGAATTCATCGTGCGATTTGAATTTTTTTTAAGCTTGAAAAGTATTAGCGGACGATACCAATTACAGGACCATTAATTAAATATAATGACAAAGTTCTTGTACAAATTCAGATGAAATCTGATTTTATGAATTCATCATGCATATTGGATTTCTTTATGCCTCGAAAGTTTTACGGGATATACCAATTAAAGAACCATTAATTAAACAGAATGACAATCTTAAGTTTATGTTGGGGTATTTTGAAGGCACTTATAGTCTACCGTCTAGAGATTTCAAACTAGTATTTGTATGCGAACGCATTCTCTCATTTTGAGATGAAATTTTTTTAAAGTAGCAATTAAAGTTTTAAATAGAAGCGTAATGAAGTTTGGAGCCTGAAGTAACTTTTTTCTTAAAAAAAACCCTAAAATAATTTTGCATGAGCTGCATCAGCCGCAGTTGAGAGTAGAATCGCCTATTTTTTGATGATTTTGATGTAGTAGTTCTCACAATCACGCTGTTCGAAAAATGCGCATATAGACCTCATGGGGTTTTCTTACTTTATTCAAAACATAAAATAAATAACATTTATCACGATATGTTACATTGCAAATGTGAATATTTCAACATGATCCTTTTTATTGAATTAAACTGAATATTAATAAATATATTTCCTTTCTTTTTCAGGTAAGTCTTTCAGTTATTCCGAACTGCCGTGAGATGAAATAAAACCAGTTTCGTAGTAATTTCATATTCAAAGCGAGAGAGAAAATGAGGGGAGCTGCTGTGAAATTTGGTGAGATATTCGTAACTTTAAATCTCTTAACATACATTTTTGTTCGCTGCAAGCCCGGTAGTTACCTTTAAAACTACTTTCCCCGCACTGTTCAAATGCAGATAAAGAAAACACGGTCGTTATGAATTGCAAAATGAGGTCGTTCTCAGTTTAGAATTTGCTGGATTTTTACTTTACGTTTTCACTCTGAGGTTGCAGTCAGATGGCGATTTTGGAGCATAAGTTCAGCGATTATGTTGTTTTCACAGAAATCTGGCGTTATATTGATCTGTAACCCACGCTGAGTCTCGAATTTTGTTTTGATCTTATAAATATAGGAATAAAGGATAATTTTATTTTAAATGTTAAATTTACTACTAGGCCCTTATTTTTCATTAGGCCGAGTAGGCCCGGGCCTAGAGCCTCTCCCCCCCAAAAAAAAATATTTTAAAAGAAAAGAAAGAAAAAATTCCCAATTCAAATTTGTTATTTTACCTTTTTTAATATATCCTTTCAAATATGAATGATTGGGTCATCATATGTATAGTTCATCATATGTATGTTATAGTGTATATAAGGGATTAATAAGTTTTTCTGGATGCATTGTATTGGTGTTTTAATGATGAAGTTAATATGTTGTATCGCTTTTTGTTATTTGATAATGTTCTAGGCTTCTACGCTTCAAATAGCCAATTCTTGGTAAAATGGTACTTTCACAATGATTCATGATTATTATTTTTTGTGTGTCAATTTTGGAAATTTTATGCCCACATCAGTGTTAGGGGGCCCCCATCCCGAGTTGTGCCTATAGTCCAGAATTTTCTAAATCGGGCCCTGTTTACTACTCGAATAACTTGTTTGATTTCTTTGGATATGACAAGCTATGCTAAGCAACAAAAAAGTTTAGGTAAAATTTTAGAGCCATCCATCAGTTCGAGGAAAAAGCGCTCAAAAGAATCATTTAAATTTTATATTGTTTGTTTCATTAGATAGGCTAAAGCTATAAACGTATATATTATGAATATGTTTTTGTTTAACGAAGTAATATTAAAATGATCGTGGAGTGGATTAGTGGTTCAGAGGTCAGGACATCTGTATAGAAAGCTTAAGGTCTCGACTTTTATCCCCGGGTCAATCAACTTGTTTTACGAACGTGAATAAAAATGTTTTAAGTGCTGAATACAGTATGATTGAGTAGTCGTAATTTAAATGCGGTTTTTTCAATCACGGGGATTATGGATCTACGTAGAGTGAATATCCTTTTTCCTTCTGTAGGGAATTTTCTTTTTCTAACTCTTTTTCAACTTTTGATGTACGTGGCGGGGAATTGTTCAAGGTAGAAGTATAGCTAAAGTTAATTTTTCAGTCGGACTTTCAGCTGGTTTGTGTTTAAACGGCGTTTTCATTTCTTTAATACATTCTGAGAACTCGCATTGGATTTATGTAAACGTAGCTCCTCTGACCTAACGAGCTTTAATTGGGCTAGTAAAAGAGGAAACAGGTGTTGAATTATCATTTCTTCATCTGTATTATATTCATCATGTCTCGATATTTTTGGCAACAATTTTTAAATATCATAAAGCCGGAATAATTCTGCCGTTTTTGGAGTTTGAACATTTTATGCTGCAGTCACACATATCTAGACAGTTCTACAGTACGCAGCCCCCCGACACCTGTTGACACATTTGGGGGTCGATTAGTCACGGTCCTCCCCCCAAGGTCCCTCGAATCTCTTTGATGATCTGGGAAAATCCGACTGAGGGCAGGATCGCTGCAGAGAGGCTCTGCAGAGCGCAGCCCATAAATCACTCGTTTTCCCCCTGAATACTGTGCAGTGCAGATGTGTGTGACCGCCTTATTATATAGTATCACTCTAAGTGTATCTCTTTATGCTGCAGTCACACATATCTAGACAATTCTACAGTACGCAGCCCCCCGACACTTGTTGACACATTCGGGGGTCGATTAGTTACGGTCCTCCCCCAAGGTCCCTCGAATCTCTTTGATGATCTGTGATAAAACCGACTGAGGGCAGGATCGCTGCAGAGGGGCTCTGCAGAGCGCTGCCCATAAATAACTCGTTTTCCCCCTGAATACTGTGCAGGGCAGATGTGTGTGACCGCCTTATTAGATATTTTAATAAAAGAAACAAAAATAATTCGGCTGTAAGTGAAGAAATGTCTGTTGTCGTGGGGGAGCCGTGTTATCTAGCAAAATCACGTATACTTACTTGGTGGTGTGACAGTTTAGCGTTATGTGAATGTCGCAAATAGAAGTATTATTTTTTATGGTTTTACTCTTAGATTAAGGTGTTGTAACCGTCTGCATGGACCGAGTTTTGAACTGGCTTCTCCAACTTCTCGAACAGATGTTCCACCAACTAAACTGGCCAGGTGATGTCGAATGGCTAGGGCGCTGGCATTCGGTTCAGATCCTGTGGGTTCGAATCCGAGTGTTGGCATGGATGTTTGATAGTCGTTCGAAATTGGCTTTAAACTGTAGGCCCCAATCTAATTAATCCTCGTGTAGCAAAAAGTTGACCGTAGCGCTCCAAACCAAACCAAACCACCAACTAAACTATTCTGGTGGTTTAAATAAGCACTTTTCCAGTGACTTTCCTCACATATTCTCCCCTTTTATTTTGAGGTGAATGATGCAGGATGTTAGCTTGTACATATTTATTTATTTTCTTTTAATAATACGACATTTTTATTTCCCAGCAATCCATAATAACTTTCATCTATGGTCGAAAGTATCTTTATTGACCATCCTTCCTGACCGGGATCCCAACCCGGGTCTTCAAACCTCGAGGTCATTTTACTTCCACCTGAATTTATGCTGCTAGGAAGTGTTATTTTAATGGCTTTTCTTTAATAGTCTTACAAAGGTGTTCAATTAAGCATCCTAATTTGACCTTTCTGGCACTGAACCCATTGAAGAAGACGTTGCGTCATACACCTCACAGAAATAGCAAATTAAAGAGCTCACATTAACGCAATAGAAATTAAGTAAGACTTTGGGACCGTTTCAGAAGCCTTCATATTGGCTTGCTTCACTAAGCTGTGCATTTGGTTGATAGACAGCATGCAAAGTGCGAAGTAACAAACTCAGGGGTAACGCAAAAAAAAGCCAAATGTTTTGTTTCTTCTCCTTTTGTACTCTTTGCTCCTGACGAAGAAAGACAATATTTCTATCCTCGGAGCTTTCCTTTTTTTTTCCTATTTTTGGTTTCGAAAGTTGGTATCGCTTTCTTGGTGCCTAATGACGTTCTTTTTGTGAAGAAAAGGTAGTAAGTTAAGCGACAAAAGATCTCATTAATTATTATGATAGCATATAATCTTTCATGATAATATAGTATCAGCAACGTCATCTCACATAGATTCTTATTTTCGGGAAACCATGCATGTATTGGGCTCGAGTACGTTTTGTTGAACATTTAAAAAAAAAAAAAGGAAAAATCCTCTGATTGATGTTAATTATGCTTGAAATATCTGTTCGAAAAGAAATAATGGAAGGAGAGGTACATGAGAGAGACACAACTATTTTTGCTAGAAAATACAGACAATTTTTTTTTGCTATCTTCATTTTTCGATAGCCATTTTGCCTATATCTTTCGCAGAAGGTAAAATTAATCATACATTTCCTAAATGGAATTTCATATTAGCGTTAGTTTATTTTTAAACTTTAAAGACCACACTTTCTTGGTATCGAATTAAAAATAAATCAGTCTCTGAAGTCTTCGTCTCCTCTACCCCCCCCCCCCTCTTCACCCTTGTCTTTCCCATTCCTCCACCCCTCTGTCCGCAATTTTCGAGCGTCCCGCCACGCGCGTGCTTGTCTCCTAAAACCCGCTTTTCCTCTTTCTACGCGATTACTCAGGAAAACATGCGATTATGCAACCCTAAGAAAATATATTCCTCTAACAGCGTCCTTCTCTCCCCCCCCCCCCTCTTCAGCCATCGAGGTTCATTTATGACGTGTACCCTCCCTCTTTCAATCTCTTTTCCAGGGGCGTTTTTAAATGCCTCAATGGAAAAGGAGGGGGGGGGGTATCTGCTTTGATTTATCGTTTGCAAGTCTTGACTGATTAACGCACACATCTTACTAACGACTTATTTGTTCCACGATTTTCGCCTTCTGCTTTTCAACCGCACCCCTCCCCCCCCCCCCCTCTCCCCGATCCATTCCTATTTTTTCGCCCCGACATTAGCCTTCTCTTTAGTTGCAGTTGGAGAAGGGGTGGCTGAAGCAAAAGAATGGAAGATTATGCTATAGTATTATACATGATGAGCTAAATTTCTTTTATTTTAGTTTTTTTTGTTTCCAATGTATGGTGAATCATCGCAAAATGAATGCTTTATTTAGTTTTTGATTTTTCTTTTTTATTACTTATTTGGGTGAGATATTTTGTATATGGATATCAGGAATTAGGGTCAACTTCATTCTTAAAACTGAGAGGTTGATTCTCTTTCCCCTATGATTTAAAAAAAAAAGGGGGGGAGAAACTGAAAGACGATTTTTAGGTATCTTTCATCGACTTCCAATTTAATTTTTTTTTAAATAAAAATGGTCTGCATAAATAAGTGAGGCGAAGGAAAATGAAACGCAAAATTAAGTAGATAAGTCTAAAGATTTATTTCGGTTTATTTATTTATCTATTTTGTAACGAGCGTTTTAAGTTGCTACTTTTTAAAACTTGTATGTCACTAAGATTAAATTATTTCATGCTTTTGCCTTAATATTATTGTGAATTGAATTTCGATATCTCCTGTTAATTGTGCTTAGATGTAAATTACTGTAAATCGCTTTCAGATATAACCTTGCTGAAAAATAATAGTTTATTAAAATTATCGTTATTCATTCTTATTCTTTGAAGTTTTGTATGTGGATTTCGAGACTCCATATCTAAGAGATAAGACACAGTTGCTCTAATGATTTAGTGCATGATTATAAAATTATGAAACTATAAGCTTATTTTTCTTTCTTTTACACTGTTCAACTCTTAGCATATCAGCCTCAGGGACTCAAAGCCCGGTCCTGGCTGACAGTCGTTATAGTGGTACCTTGCCTTTTGAAAGAACAACAATGAACCATCATGAAACTTACGAAATGCATTCCTCGTAGGAAAGATACTCAGTATCGTGGGCTGGTAAAATAAAAGCAATAAATAAATATATACAGGCTAGCATTCAGTTTCTTTGTCCTAAAAAGTAAAGAGGGTAATTTGATTAAGTGATAATTAAGCTGCTAAAATACCGATATAAAGGTTTGGACACTTTATATCGGTAGACGTTTGTTATAATCTAATCTAAGACTTTTCGAATTCACGAATTAAAAGAGCAAAAAGGATTTTGTGTTAGATTTTGTATAGGAGTGATGCAATTTTTTTTAATATAAAAGATATTTCACTCTTTTTTGACTGTTTGTTTTTTATCATCGCTGGTTTCAGTCATGAAATTTAGGCCCTGTACGCTGGCATCGCGGTCAGAAGAATATAATTTCTGTTATAGCTCGGACTTCTAAATTCATCTACAGCATTTTATTCGGATCCATTTCTGTCAATTTTTATACTAAAAAACACCTTTTATTTAAAAATCCATATATCGTTTACACTGTGTTATTATGTGTGAATATTTAAATACAACATGTAAGTGTCGTATGCATACCACTTCAAGTTGTAGACGAATCTGCTTGGACTACCAACTAATATATTCATTCACATATGGTTTGTGTGCGTATTTATTACAGAGATATAATTATTGACTACTTGCAGTAAATGCGAACTTGCGATTCTCGGCTGAAAATAGATTTATCAGTTCCTAATACAAGGCCCGGGGTATCCTAGAGGTAGCACGTTGGGCTTGGACCTGGGGGTGATCGGTTCGAATCCCGACGACGCCATTAAATACCTTCGTGTGTAGGTCAGACATGGGCACCTTAAATCCATATTCCGGAAATGAGGTCAAAGATGGTGGTAAAATGCACGATCCTCCAGATGTTGTCCCTGGGGGTTGCATGGTCAAATTGAAGTACTGTCGAACCCCATTATAGTGAACCCGGTGTATAACTATAATGGGGTATAAACGAGAATTTTGGTCCCGCCGTTTTCCTATTGTACGTAATTTAATTAGTATTGTGTCAGTTTAATGTAATCGATTTTAGTCGATTTAATTAATTAATGATCATTTTTAATAGATTTTATAATTTTTTAATACATCATTATTGAATACACATTGCAACTAATGAGTTATACATTTTGTTAACTCTAGCATTTTTCTTAACGGTTCGGATATAGGGAACCACCGGATAAAGTGAACAAAACCTTTGGTCCCTTGAATTTTTCTCGGGGATTTAGTGCTAATTATTTAATGCCTCACAAAAGCTCCGTATTGATAGACAACAACAACAGTTCCAAATATAGTTTAAATCTTGCATGACTGTATAAAAAAAGAGAAAAAAAGTTAAAAATGATGATTAGGACTATCTCCAGGAGGGGGGTGTGTATTAACAAAGCTTTTTTCAGGACCCTATTATACATTTTGTTACAATTTCAATCTTTTTTTATGATTTTTTTTCTTACGCTATAAAATAAAAAAAAGAACAATTATCGGACTTATATTCATTTGATCCGAAAAAAAATAATTTTAAAGTAGCTTGGCATTTTGTGTTAAGAAAATCTAAAATCGATTTACTGTGAACTTGCTACTATTGACATATTTTATTGCTGCCTTTTTGGGGGGTTTGAAATAGACGGAATTAATCATGCATGTTTATGAAAGACTCTTTTCCTTAAAATCGATAAACAACATATTTTGTCTCAAACGTTTTGAAAACTTATATTGCCTTATAACGCTTGAAAAATATATACGCGGAGTATCAATTTCAATAAAAAAATTATAATATAGTGGGAAGCAGAAACGTGTTCCCTTTTGCTATGAAGGAAAAATGAAATATCTTCAAAGGTCTTTAAATATTAATATTGAGAGTATAATAGTACCCAACATATTGTTTAACAATATCGTTGGGCAATTTAGGAAGTGATAGCGGCTTCAAAAAAGTTAGTTGTACTGATATTACCTGGTGTGATGAGGTAAATTTCTAAGGAAGCTTTAGACAAAATTGATGCCATCAGGGGCATTTTAGCTTGTATATATATGCAGTGTTTATGTTTACCCATGGGGATTATTTAGGGATTTGTGTGAAATCGAGAATGCTTAAATCAGTTTTTTGAGTTTGTCGTCGTACCTTTAAGCTGTTCTTGTTTTAATTTTGCTCTTTTACGTCTCCTTTTAGAAATGAAATCGCAATTTGAACTAACATGTTGTTAAGGTAATTTGCCGGTGTAGTATAAAGAGAATGAATTATGAATACCTCTAAAGAGCTTTAAATATTCATTCTCAATTTTATACTAATACGTCTCGGAATCCTAAACCGATAGAAATCTCTTGCAATTTAGTTGATTTTATGCATACATTGCTTCGGTTATTACATTTCAAGAAATGAAAGACAATTACTTCCAATTCAATTGTATTTTCAATGCGAAGCGACAATTCTGCTTAGGAATTTTCCTTTTTGCGGAGAAATTAAAGCTTTTGAGATTAAAATAAAAAGATTTTAACAGGTTTTTTAAGCACTTGAATGATATATATATATATATATATATATATATATATATATATATATATATATATATTAATTAGATGAGATATATCACGCAAAATTTATCTGCCAGACAGAGGGTCTATTTGATTTCTTTTCCTTTTGTCATTATATTATTTTGCAAGGTTTTGGACTGAGACTAAAACGCAGTGGTAAAAATGTCTAATGAAACTACCTAAAAAGGTATATTCTCCAGTGTTTACGATATACGTTAATTCTTGGATAACTAAATATATAAATTCAACTGTTTTAAAGAATAAATAATGCATCAGTGTAGATTTTGGAACTTTCATCCCTTGGGTCATGCATGCTTGTGAACTAAACTCTGGGGGCCCCACGTCAGGTTGACCACCCGACTGAGACATATGCTGTATGGCACCCCAAGCCTACGGTCAAGAAAGCGGAGATGGACACCGCCGGCCATGAGTTTAGTTTTTTTTTTTTAGTAGATTTTGGAAACTTTTTTGTTTATATTGATTAGCGATTTACAGGTATAATTCGTCTAAAAAATTACAAAATACACATAATTGTAAAAATAGAGGGAAATATAGCTCAATTAAAAAATTATTGCTGTAAGCTGAATTTTAGTTCAAAGTGCATCTTATTTTTATTTTTCCAATTCCAAATGAAAAACACAAAAGTATTTCTAATTTAAATCTTTCGGAAATGCTGTTCAGATTGTAATATATTCCTTTAGGAATCTATTCTTTTCTGTAGTAATTTGAGCTTGCATTCCATAACATGTAATAAGGTGTACGGAAAGCTTCTGCTTAGTCCATTAGTATCTGAAATAATGCTTTTATGCAGTTTCCTTTTTCGTAGCTCCATTTAATTAACCATCATCATAATAATGAAATATAAATGAATTATTTTTTGTTATATCATAAGATTATACATTTTTCGGGTGTTATGGCTAAGACTAAATGGGATCGTGTGTGAAAGTCCAAAGATGATTTCTTTTATTTCTTTATATACATGTTTAGACTCCTTTAACACTAGCTTTGATTAAATGAGTTATATCTGTCTAGTACTTGAATATCTTTTGAATTCTTTCGTGTCTAGTATTAACATTTAATAA